>JAOBRC010784782.1:0-10082 GCA_027575255.1 Scolionema suvaense | reverse complement strand
CGAATAAGCCCCCACCCCCAAAATCACTTTTGACAAATAAGCCCCCGGGGGCTTAATCGAGTCATTACGGTATTTAGGGAGACCGGTTTTCTTTTTTTTTGTCAGTCACAAATCGATAGGCTGGCGAGCTATAAGCTCTCTTGTTTGCACGTATACAAAACTACTGGATGACTGAACTAATTGCCATTTAGGCCATCCCTTTATCTCAGCCAGCCTAGAGGAAAGGAATTGCAGCATATGATTTTCAAATCAAACTTAGCTGCAGATTCTGCAATAAATTGCGCTGGCCTGCATTTAATTGCAATTATACTGTATGACACGCTGAAAAACAATCTTGCAATTAATTGCAGGGCAATCTTTCACTAGTGTCATCTCCACTTAAGTTTAGAAAAAAGTCACATCAGACTTTGGGCATCGTCGGTTAATTGAGTTTGGGCGCAAAGACCTGTATACCGGTATAGCCCTGCTACTATTTAATCAATGAAATAGGTAGAGGTATTTGACTGCCTCTTTGAAGATGTCCATGAAGCACTGGTCATGCTGAGGGCTGCTAAAATGCAGTGGACGTTAGAACAAGTATATATAGCATGCGGTTTTTATATACCTTATTACGTCAAATTAAGCCGCGTACCTAATGCCGCCGCATTAAATTAAGCCGCACTATAATTAGTTCAGTTTTTTATAACTTGCCTGGTCTTTAAATAAGCCGCGTTCTATTAAGCCGCATCATTAAATAAGCCGTGTTTTTATTTACTTAATTACGCGGCTTAATTTGACGTAATAAGGTATCCAAGGTTATGAAAATCAGTTTCCTTAAATACCTTAAATTAAAAACTCAAAAATTAAAGTCACAGTGGCTTTACCATTCTTAAGATATTTCTGGAAAATTTAATTGGGCGGAATCAACCGTCCCTGCCATATGGAAAAGGACTAATGAGCTTTGAAAACAAAAAGTTACGCAAGCGTCTCTCTCCACAGCAGGTATAAATGGATTTTACTTCAATAATGTACACTATACGCAAGTCTAGGATTCCAACTCAAAATTCCAGCAGGCCACATACTGTATGCAGGTGTTTTCCCAGGCTAACATGCTCGCAGAAAACGGATGGTGGCCCAAATTGGGTAGCGCCCAAAGTCGGTTGTTTGATGTGGAATATTTGTGTCATAATATGTGAAATATTGTAACAATATTGAAATTTAATAGTAGAATAGCATAAAATGATATAAAAACCGATACGGAATGAAAGATAATTACCCAGAGCAAAAACCATTTCTTTGCTCATTGCTGTAGTGATCTTACTCAGTTTGTGCAGAATTTATACATTTTGAGCTTTGAACAGGTTTTTTACACAGTAGAGGGATACCTGCCTGCCTTCGTTAGGGAGAAGGGCTTATCAATGATCGCATAGATAGATAGATGAGTTAAAGATTGTGCTGAGCTGTCCGTGTCCTACTTTTGATCAGGAATGTGCTTGAACATTTTTGCCCTTATGTGTGTAAAATCAATTGAATTCGGTTTCATTTTTTTGTGCATTTGTTTGTGAGACAAAACATTTTTCTCAAGAATCACAATCAACCCCTTGAATGCCAAGCCCATTTTCATAAACAACCAAGAGGTATATATACGTCCTCCTGGTATCTGCCAAGCGAGCAACCAAGGCGGAATGTATAAGGCCATTTATACAAAACATCTAAAACATCTAAAAAAATAAATTGTGTATTACGAATTTATACCTCTTCAGTTGTTCAGATGACATATGAAGGATGTATATTATATAAGTACTCGGTTGTTCAAATGCGTCCCCTGTGGTTGTTAGGAGACAGCCACAATGACTTATATACACTTCCTTGGCATTGAAGGGGTTAAAGCCTTTTTTTTTAGCCTGGTTATTATTTTAAGCTTGCTTCCAGGCTTTTTATATCTGTCGATTATTTTGTTAATGAGGATTAGAACTGCGGGATGGGTAGCCGAATTAGTAGAACATACGCCCAGGGTTTTGGTCATGCCATTTTAAATTTAGAGACACCTTTGCAGAGATAGTATTGCTATTGCTCGCATTGAGAATCTCATGTTCAGGAAGTATGGTCTTTATATTTAATGGTGTTTTGCTGTTACTGTAACGAGACAGATACTCAATTTGATTCTAATAGGACCCTCAACATATGCCGGTGCAGTTACCCTGTGGGTCCAGTAAGCCGGAGGTACCGGTTTTACATCCTGCTTGGGTCAGAGTTTATCATTACCACCAGGTCGGCATGACAATAGGATATTGAGATTACAGTAGGTTCAAAATTAAATGTTATAGTGCCTGAGGACTCCACATATTGATGCTCATGTCACCCGTATCAAAAGTAGGTCCAATTGGGTGGTAAATATGTCTGACTTTGATGTTTATTGTCCTTTGCTTACTCTTCTAGATGCAGGAAATATTTTGGACAAGTGCCATGTCTGAGCTGCAGGAAACACAGAAGCGAGAGTATAAAGAATGGGTGTTGAATGTGCATGAGAAAACCATAGCAAATGACAGCGTGCAGTCATATGACCCGTCCTCTCCTTCCCTTCGACAACGTAGTCCTAGTTTGGACAGCTTTCAGATGGTGAATTTCGATGCTCAGGAGGGTGTAAAGATGGAAGAAAGCTTTACTATTCACTTAGGTTAGTGTTTTGTATATAGCATAGTGTGCAGAGGGGTCCCATCCCCCCTTATTAATAAATCATCCCACCTTTTTGCCATCCCCCCTTTTAAAAATTTTCCTATTTCCCCTGCCCCTTTTCGTGGCATTTCCATTGTGTGCACAGGGGCCACATTCTGTTTCTAGTGAGACTAAACTGCCATAAAGTGGTTTTAGAACCATGTTTGTGAAGTGAAAGCATTTACAAATGTTTTCGATCTATGAGTTTAATAGTTCACAGATGTACAGTCATATGTTTGTATTCCCCCCTTTTGGCCATCCCCCCTTTTTACAAAAAATTCCCTATCCTGCCCCCATTTGGAAATTTTTCCAAGACTCCATCCCCCCTTAAGAAAGGGGGTACGGGGTTTTGCACTATGTATAGTTCATGCTAAGGTTGTGCACTTAGTAAAAATCTTTCATCTCTGAACCCTTCTGTTTCTTTATACACGTTAAATGATTGCAATTTACGACATAATACCGAAACAACGATCCCAGCCGAAGTTTAAGTGACTGCTACTACATACAGGGCATTATAAGGAAACAAAACTAGTGTGCTAACATAAAGCCTCTCTCATAAGGGCTTATCAGTGTCTAAAATGAATTTAATCTGCGTTGGCTTATCTTGTTCTAGGTCACTATTAAGCAGTCAAAATAAGACCCAACTTTCCACTTTCACATGTTGAATTCTAAAACTAGCCAGCTAGTATATTGTGTCAATAGCAAGACTTCATTATTGTGTAATAAAGGCAAGTCTCTACCAACGCAGGCTAAAATTGTCAGAAAATCCTCCGTACTACTTGAAATTAGCTGAGTCTGATTACTAATAGCTACTCCTGCCTTACGAAAGAATAGCACATGCTCTCTTTTGGTATTTCACATACCTCTCATACAGTATCAGGAAGGTTCGATGATTTGAATAATCATGGCATCAAACAAGAAATGGGATATGTTTTCTGAACTATAGAACGAAATTTGGCAGGAACTATTCTCTACACTGCTATAAACATCTAGCATGTTGGATAGTGAGAGTGAACCCCATAGAGTATATATGTAGGAGATGGATGCCACCCCTCCCCCTATTGGTTTTTTGAACATTAAATTTGAACCGAGAGTCTTGTGAAGCTGAATTTTGCTGGCTTTAAATTTATCTGGATTTCAGTTAAAAGTGACATTGGATCTATATGTTGAAATTTTTTAGAGATATTGAATAATTCTTGCAGATAAGCTGCAAGGGGAATTGTCCCCCAAAATCATATAAAAAGCACAGAAAATTGGGAAAATGGTATGAAATGCATTCCTTGCCTCCTTTCCTTCATAGTTCCAGCAAAAATCATTTTCCAATACCTCAACGATTCGGGCTCCATTCAAACGCTTAAGAAGCTTGGAAATGGCTTTGCAGAACTGCGACACCCAGTCTTGAAAATAGAATTGTGAGTCTTCCCAACAGGTTGGGTCAGCATATTATTATCCAAAATAGCAACGAAAGGTTCCTGGAGTCACTGCAATTTCAATCGCGTGAAAAGGTTCAGTAGAAATGGAGTTATGGATGTTATAGTCAAAATGATCTCTAGTCTGATTTTCATTGATTCATTTCATTGATTTGGGGAAAATTTCTTCCCTTAAGGTAATAAGTTATTGAATTTCCTGTTGGGTTGTCAGTGTTCTTTCTGCGTCGAGAATAATAAAATCAGTTCATCTCAACATACTGGAATGCTGCCATGCTTTATTTAAACTCAAACTAACTGGTTTGAAATAATTTCAGTGCATAGAAATACATTTTTGTCAAGCCATGTTGCTGTGCTTTACAGCTGCCAAGTCTTGTGTACTTTCGAAGTACCTCAAGGGGATAAAGTTTAGCACGGTTTTATTATTGCGAGTCCAATTTTTGGGACGTTTTGCATGGATTTATTTTTGTGAATCTGGGATTTGCTGAGAAAATGTATGGAAGTAATTAAACAAATTCACATTAACGAAAGGAAAGGAGGAAGCTATCAACGCAAATTGAGAGAAAGAATGAGTCAGAGCACATGGTCTCTGATTAACAATCAAAAAAATTAGTTGTGTTTGCCTTTGGGCAGGCTAAAAATCGCAAAATTCTCAAAAATTAATCCACGCAAATAAAAATCCCGTTCAGGTAATGCAGTATATACGTATAAATCAATATACTTATAAATCAAATAGAGGAAAACTAATTACCTATCGTGCCCGAACTTTATATTAAGTTTAATTAAGTTAAATGTTAAAATCTCAGACTATAACATTTAAAGAAAGAACAGTGAAAGCGGGTTAGCGAAAAGCAATCCGGACCTGGAATCTACATAGGTCTTAGGATGTTTATTAACAACCAGTTTTTAAGTTAGTGTGATGTGCTCATTAATCAAATCAAGATGAAGCAATGATCTGTTGTGATAAGTTTTAGCATTTCTATGAGAAATAATAGACGGCGAGTACCAAACCGTAAAATCAACAAGTGGAATATTCCAAACAGTAGTACAGTGAAAAGTGATAAACTTGTTTTATAAGAACCTGAACATGTGAGCTGGGGCTCATTATCAATTTTTTTTGCCAATTTTCGGCCTCAATCATTCTTAATTTGTTCTGATATCACTAGACAATACTGACTTGGATTGTGGCCATCTCTGACATAGAATTGTTTTCTTTGTAAACAAGTAGTCTATGCATCAAAATAAAAAGGTATTGGTATATGCCTGATTTCATCCTGATTAAGTCTTAGTTTTATCACAAAATTGGATCGTCGTGACTATAAATTAGTTTTGTTGTTCTCAACTTTTGAGGATTCCACCCCCTGCTAACTTCTGTAATAATGGTGCCACACCCACAAAGCGTGGTAGAGATAAAGAAGAACATCTCATAACACTATTTCAGGACTGAAAATGTCCTTGGTGTATTGTATTTGGATGCCACAAGTGATCATTGATGGGTACTTTTCAGTGCAGACATGGTTTTTGTAGGCAGCCCTATGGGAAATTCTTCAACATCTGCCAGGAAAAAATTTGATATCTTGAGGACCAGGATAGATCTCAACACCAAAAGTGTTTTAAATGAAAGCTAGATAAATTTGTGGACAAGTCAACAAAAACCAAGCCCTTTGGGCTTGGCAACAAAATTTTACACGAGAAAAACATGTATGGGTGTATTCCACCCCCATACTCTGTAGGGTTAAATTGTTCTGACTTTTTTTACGAAATTGAGGCCCATGTTCTTATAAAAAAGGGTGTATATGTACACACAATCCACATTACCCTGTGTACGTTCACCAGTATGTAAGTTTTCAAGCAAATATGAAGTGCTGATTTATCAGGTTGAGAACAATCAACATCATTCATAGCCAAAACTTCAATATTTATGGGGGGAAATATGCACAGATGAACCACAAAACATAAATTTATGAAGTGGAATAGCGGAATGGGATCCCATCACAAAAACAATGCATCATACTGAGTCCAACGAAAAACATTCTATTTTACGCCAAGCACTTTTGTCGCTTAGAGACATAATACTTCATGAATAGATACCTATCTATAAGAGGAAAGGAGTAACAAAGAAGTTGCCAAAGCAACTTCAGTCAGTGAGAAAATCGACTTCGCAGTCTAGAACTAGATTTGACTAGGAGTAGACGCTCCTACATGATGGATCAAAGATCTCATCAATGTCCTTTTCAGGAAAGCAGAGCTGACTGGTGAAGAACAATCCCTGAAGGGGAGCACTTGCGGCACTGCCAGTATAGTTTGAATGCGAAACAAGGTGAACAACCCTTTGAAGAATAATAAACTGAGATCTGAAGATCAGTGCAGATTACGTGTTTAGGAGGTGACTTCCAGCCAAACACAAGTTATGTACTCGTTATTCAGATTGTGAGTATCAGATTTCGAAATATGAATATGAGTACTTCAATTATGAAAAGTATAAGTGAGACACTGTGCAAGCAATATTTCCAATCAATGACAATATCTTCCCTAGCCTCACAACCAGGCATCTTTTTGATGGAGATATGGCAATGATATCCCAGTATCAAAAAGGCATTCTTACTTTTGGTAGACTGTGTAAAATTTGCCATTCAGTCATTTTAAGTTCTCCGGGTTACGTAAACGATAAGACGTGTGCATGTGTGCCATGCATGCATGGTCAGTCAACTAAAGAAAGAAAGTTTGCTGCTCCTCAGTTATATTCCTATTGAGAATCTGTGGTTCAACAGAGATGTATACACTTTTCAACTTTATTTCTGTAGTGTTTGAAAACACCATCAGCAAGTTGCAATGGTTATCCCTGTTTACTTCTCCAACAGTTCTAAAGAATTTACTCAATCTCCGTGAAAGTTGCAGTAAAAAATATGTATAAGTCCATCACGCCTCTTTTCAAATCGTCATAAGAGTTACAGAGGACATGGTTGCAAGTCACTATGATGACATTAGCTGAACAATTGATCTATTTTGGCAAAATCATGGAACCGGATGGGGTAACATGATGTACACATTAATATAGATTACGAAGCTCACATCGGTAGCTATACAAGATTTCTTTACTGTAAATTTATATACACAACATGTTGGCTGGCTACGAAGCAACACCAGTTTTGTACAAGTATAACTATCTGTAAGAACAGGTACTGGGGCTCTTTAAACTTGTAGACTAGCAACTCTAGGCTACCTCGTAGTCATACATTCCAATCGAGCGGGATCCAAAATTGGGCGATTTGCTTGGCTACTGACTCCGTGAGGACCCACCATGGTTGGGTCCGAGGGGGGAAATTTTGAAAATTGAGTACTCCAGAATGCCGGAAAATGCGATTCCCAAGACCGTCTCTAAAAATCAATTCTAAAGCTGAACTTTCACAAGACTCAACCCTATTTGGAGATTACAAAATCATAGACCAAAATATATGATTTTCATAAATTCATTTTAGGTGCAATGAAAAGACAAAAGTACGAGTGAAGAAACAGAAAAAAGCTACAAAAAAGTTTTATGTTTGATTGCGCCTATGCAAGATGATCAAAAAGTATCCTCCTCTTAACTATCTTAATCACAATTGCGGCAGTGTATAGTTCCTCTTTTTTCGGTGCATTCACGGTACTTTAGTTTGACCCAAAGGAGTTCAAATTATGACATAACAAGTCACAGAATTAGTGGACTCCCGCAAACTTAATTGAGAATCTATGTGTCAGATAAAAAAAAAAATAAGACGCAAGCCATACGATTCACACTACAAATGACGAAAAACTGATGAAGTGTTTCTGACATGTTTTGAAAAATAGCCGTTATTGACATAAATATCAGGCATGGGCCTTACCATAAACTATGTTGCCCTTAAGATGCACAGCCAAAAAAATGACAAAAACCGACATTTTGGAAGACATTTTGACATGAGGATAGCCACTTTCGGTATAAATTACCACGCACAAGCATAGCAAGCTTTGCTCCAGACATAGCACATGAGTCAAAACATACGCGGAGTTGCTCTGAAGAATCACACCAAAAATGGCAAAAAACAGATGAAGTGTTAATGACACATTTTGGAAAAAGCCCTAAAAATGGCCAATTTCGGACGTAAATTGTCACCCACAAGCCTGAGGAGAATTTTTGCTAAAATAAAACAAAGGTATGCAGTTTTATTGAGATAATAGGTTATAAGCATGATCCTAAGTATTCGAATGAGATCTGTGCTCGTGACATGACACATAGTTCATAATATATGCAGAATTGCCTTTAAATATCCAAAAGGCAATTCTGTTGTACAGATTTTTATAAAGCTGTGGATTCTGATTCATAATTCGAATATTTGGTAGAGGCGTTATCGATTTTTTCTTCAAACTTGTTTTCTTATGTCTTTCCAATGATGTCCAGACTTTGTTCGCGTAATGCCAAACACAGGGGTACGATCGAGCAAGGAATGACTCCTAGTGGTTAGCAAATAAGCTGCAAAAGAGACGGTGAAGGACGAGATTTAGGGAATTTTGCGTAAAACCGGGAACATTTTTTACTTCAGCGGGTGAACGGGAGGATGACCTCAAAACCGGGGCTCTCCCGGGCAAATCGGGAGGGTTGGAATGTATGTAGCATAATGTTGTTTAAATGCAAATATTTACATTCAAAGAAGCTACCTAATTACAGGCAGAGCCGATTGTTTTGAAGGAAAGCAAGTTTCAAATATCTAGTTCAGTTTAATTACATAAATCTGAGTCTAGCTCGGAGCTACAAAGCTGCCTTGCTACATCAAAAAACACCCATCAGCCACTTCACAAACATAATCAAGCCATGCGATACTGACAGAAAAGCCTTACAATCCAATATTTCAGTCAATCCCGTCTGGAACTGCCTTCCTGTCACACTCTCCATTCTCCATCTCTGTTCAGTTCTGACTCCTTATGGTTTGCTTTCGCAGTGTACTAAGTCCCGTGGTCAAACAGACCACATTTACTGCGCGAGATGTCGACAGTTGATTACCGCATAGTATAAGACCACGGCATGGCGATCTAGTCGGATGTAATAAAACGCAGACCGGAATGAAAGCCATCAAACTTCCCCGTCCAAATCGCCGTGTACTTATATATGAATTTTGTGGCTCCGAACAATCACCGTACAAAAACACTAAAATTGAGCAGAAATCAGATATGTGCCTGTAAAAGTTGGGGGAAAATCAGGAACATGTTGGTTGAGCCAGTTTATTTCTCCCTCTTACAATGTTCATGATAGTTGATCAATATATCTACCAAGTTTTAGCACTGTAGCACCAACGGAAATTAGGAGGAGGGGTGGGGGGGCGGTAATTCCACTGCGTGCTCTATTTGGTTAATAAAGCTTGATCTGCGCTGAGGAGGAATTATTTTTACAACCTGATTGGTCAAAGTTTTTGCATCAATAATGGATTGATCAAGCTCAATCCACTTGGAAATCCTCATTGGAAAAAATGAAGAACAAAACCTACCGGTGTGGCATCTGTGGTTACCAAAATTAAATCCAGATCTCTACTGTGACTTTCTTTTGCATGCATATAATTATATGCAGGCACGTGGCTGTTTACTGCTTTATCCTGTCAGGTTGACATTATTAAGATCTCCGGTGATGCATGGAGTTATTGTGAACACACCTTATAGTGAAACTTCACTTCAGAGTACAAATAAACATCAATCTGTAGATTTTAATTTACTATGATGAGTTACAGATGCAGCTTTCTATTGATTCTGCTTTTTAACCCTACAGAGTATGGGGGGGGGGGGTTGCCACACAAAAGTTTTTTCAGGCGTCTGAAGGGCGCCCTTTTCGCTGACTTTTCCCCACATTTATCTACGATACAAATAAAACAAACCATACGTCAATATCTATCATAGTTTTTGAGATATCGATCTTTTTTCAGACGTGATTGGAGTAAATCCTGGTCAAACTCTTAC
>JAOBRC010784671.1:0-10082 GCA_027575255.1 Scolionema suvaense | reverse complement strand
ACAATTGGGAGTAATTGGTTGGCAGTGATGAACTAGATGTATTGACATGCCTTATGAAGACCAACCAAATGTAGTTGTGAAGTTTTGATATGGAGAATTGTTAGAGTCTCAATATATTTTTTGGAAGATTAAGGGTACTTTCTTCCGAAACAAACGATCCTTATTCCTCCACAACCTTAGCATTATAATAAAATTTGAACATTGGCACTATAAAATAGCGTAGTTGTTCTTAATTTTTGTAGGCAAATTAAAGGCTCGTGTTCTTGTAAAACTGTTTTTCTAAAAAAGGAGTGTTCTACCAAACGACAACAACAGAAAGAATCACATTTGTATTTCTGTTTTTGTCGTTTGGTAGTACTTGCTCTACTTTGTATTGAGCACTCTCTCCAGTGAATGATAAACGAAACAAGAAGTAGTAAAAAAGGAGTGTATAATTATTGTAAATGAGTGGAACCAACTACAATCTATCACGGGGGAGCAGAAGTGCACCCCATTTTCAAATGAAATCTTGAAAGCAGTGATTGATACTGACGCTGTGCAACATCTTAAATGGATTGAAGACAATGATAAGCTCATTGAAGATACTACACGCTTCTTTTATAAGAACAAAGTTTATAAGAACGTAACGCTCTATAGAGCCCAATTAAGGCAATGCTCAGAACACTAAGGCTTCAACTGGAAAAAAATTGTTTCTGTATGGGATCCTGTGAAGACTTCACTGCAAAAGTAAAGAGTTATGTGTTGGCGGTTCGGGTAGTGGCGTACCAAAACCAATAACAACAGGGATCTTCCGTAAAATTTACCTAAGAACGAACTAAGAACATTTTTAGGCTTAATTCTGATCTAAGTTAAGAACATTGAAGCCTTAGTCCAACAAGGTACTTTCCTAAAGGAAGGGTAGCGTCAAAATTGAAATTTTAGTAGTTGATAGAACACACTAAAACATGACGTTTGGTTATTTCATGAAAAAAGCTTGTGTGCTTTAGGAGATACTGAACCCCAAAGTTCAGTAGCTACAATCTTGCCACTAATTATGCATGATGATGTCACTGGTGCACCACTCAAATTATCCAAACTTTGTTCCCTGGATACTCAATATTGAAATGTTTCCCTAGATACTCAATATTGAAGATGTTTTCTTTCATTTTTTTCATACTCCAGGATAATATGTGAAACATCTGCTTGAGGAAATACCTTGAGCTTTCTGGTTGCTAAGAAAATGGTAACGCTTAGCGAAGGCATACTTTTGTCAGAATAAAGCCTAAAGATGTTCTTAGCTCGTTCTTAGGTGACTTTTACAGGAAACCTCTATTGCTACTAAATATCATGGTTTCGGTACACAATCAATCGAAATTTAGCCTGGGCCAGCAAAATATAATACATGACTGCTAAAAAGTGAGTCTCTTGCGGCGAAATCTATGAAAAAAGTCCTGCTTTTCTTTCGATAGATGCCTAGTGTTCTGAGCATGTTCTTAACTTTTCGACAGTTCAAACCCTTACGTTCTTATAAACGTTTTTCATATAAAAAAACGTGTATGATCTGAGGTTATCTATTTCGCGCCGACAAAAGCTCGAATTCCACATTTCACGGTCTCATTCGCAATCCAGGACATAAATGATCGGAAAAAGAACCTAGTTCTTCCTCGCTGTAATAAAAAAGCCTACATCTTTGAGTTTTGCATGTGAACGATGGAGCTTAAATCATTTCAAAATCATACTCTATAACACGAGATGCGATGACACCATCTTTACGGCAGTTGTTTAGGACCTGTAAATGAAGTGATGATACGTGGGAGTCTTATGACGTTGCCTTTGCTTAGTTTAGTAACTGATCCACGAGCATTAGCTATTATTTGGCTACTGCCTGTTAGCATACATTGTCTATAGTTTAACTATTTATCCACGAGTAAAACTTACTACATTTTGCGAATTTGTGCCCAATGAGGAAGTAACTCAGCGCAATGATTGTTTTGTTGTTAAAACACTTTTTCTCAGGCTTTTCAACTACGCGATCGAAACCTCAGAAATTGTAGAAACGTCGGCCAGATGGTTTCAAGACTGTCACTTTCGAGTTTTCGCTTGCGTCATAATTGAAAGAAATCAAAACTCAGAAGTGGAATTCTTGGAACCAAGTGCTCGAGGTTTTCGCAATCTTCCAAGTTATCGACCTGGACAGAAACACGCAATACACGTTTTTTTTTTCATCAGAGCAGTTTATAAGAACATATGGCTTTGAAGAGCCAAAAGTTAAGAACATGCTAAGAACAAAAAGGCTTCTGTCGAAAAATCTTTGTTCTGTACTAGGGCTTTCTATATATTTCATTGAAGGAGACTCACTCAAGTATTATAGATGTTTTTTTTTCATTAACATATTAATTTTCAGGATCAGGCTCGGAGATGTTTAAGATCCTGTGAAATCGAAGCTCGAAATATGCTAATTATTTGCTTATTTGAATCCGAACTTTCATTTTTTTTTTTTTTTGCAAGTCGTCCGCTTACCATTGTCTATTGTGATTATTTAGGATGAGAGTATTTGCCAGAAAACGTCCCATGGGACAGGAAGAAATTCTGTCATTTTCTAATGAAGAGCCACTGTTGCGATAATAATGTTGTGATCATAAAGTTTTTAAGTGAAGTATTTTGCTACATGAAGCTTCGAAATATGCTTACCATATGCTTAGCACTTGGCTAAAACCGAGCCCAAATATGCTTATACAGGGCCGTAGGCACTGGGGGGGGCTGGGGGGGCTGAAGCCCCCCCCAATAATTTAGCCAAGTCAATTTTGAAAAATCTCAGTTTTGGCTTGCATCCTTCTTTGTCTTCAAAGAACTTAATGGTTACATCCACACAGTCATTCTCCGTTACTTTTATGTTGCACTCTCCATTATCTTGTGTCTGTTTGTAAAGGGATCCAGAACTTCACAAGCACTGCTGCGAGTACGCATTTTGGCGGCAAAGGAGGTTAAAACACAAAAGTTTCTTAATCACAGAATTTACCAATTAACTAGATTCTTAACTTGGTCATTAAATCATCTCTGTATATATTACTGTGAGGTTGACTTGTACTGTTAGTTAGCTTGAGAATGGCATAGCAATTGTTGCCGAAATATCGCTTGATTGTGAAAACTTGAGGATTGATTTGCATCTTAAGACATCCCAAGATGTTCACTGGATTAGTGTTTATTTTGTTTTACTTAAAACTGTCAGTGGGCGAAGTCCACAGGATTTACATCGGCTGCATTTTACTTCTACTACAAGTTACCTGATCTCAGGATCATCATTAATGTTTGATTGAACCATCAAAATTATACGTTCTGGTATCACCAACATGGGCCGCGGAGACGCAAAGTAAAATTTTTTACTATTATGACTGCTAAGGAATGTTACGAAAATGCATCCGAATTATGATCTGCCTCCCCCCCTCACACTTTAAATCACGCTCCGCAGCCGATGACCAATGTAAGCATCTTAGCTTAAAAAATGTAACAATGCTAAACATCACCCATACTGGCTCTAACAAAACCTATTCTGATGTGAAAAGGTGTTAATTGCTTCTCGATTGTTCAGTATATAATGTTGTACTACTACTTTTTCCCCTAACTTCACTTGTCACCTACTAGGACACCGCTAAACACATTAGTTAGGCCTCATCTGACCCGTTATGTTTGGAAAGAATTTATTCTACATATTTGCGTAGGACATAGCAGTTTTACAGTGTTGCTTATTTTGATGCATTTCCTGATATTGATGTACCTCTTTGCATGACTATTTCGCGGTCATTTTAGCGCTTTTTGTGCAGAATTGCATGGCGCACCTGGATAAAAATTTTTGCAATCAAACAATGTTAACTACTTTCAAATATTATTACTCTCATGCTTTATACAGTTGCTTTCTAAACACTTTGTTTCGATGAGAGTTGCAATAAACCATGGCTTTCTGATCAAGACTGGCAAAAGTCGTAGAAACCCATTGGATCATACTTTTTTTATCTCCTTGCTCAGCAGATTGACAAGTTTTTTGTGGAGCTTAATATACTTGTTTTATTGGGTATATGATACTTGTTTGTCGATGAAAAGATAGTGCTTGCTTGCTTTGCTTCGACGGTACAAGACGAACGATCCGGAATTTATTTTCTGTCGTCTGATAGGTAAAAGTTATCGAAGTTACAAGAATCTCTTTGGTTTCTATCCAAAAAAATCTCTCGATTCTCGCAAGGAAGGAAGCATATGTTGCATTTCATCCATGTGTGGATATGCGTGCTACTTAAAAAACTTTGGCCAAAAACCTCAGCTCGAACACAACAAAAAGAAAGATGCAGTGCAGAATGAAGGCAGTACCTCGAACAACTGAGAGCTAGAATCCTTTTCTCTGTCCAATCCCAGCCACAGGATGACCCGGATCCGTCTCTGGTCTAAATCAAGTTGTCTAGCAGTTAACTGTGAGTCCTTTTCTACCACTTTTCGCACTAACTGACAGTGATTTTGAATTTTGTACTCCCTTGGCCAGGTGGAAACGGTGCAGCACTTTATTGAAGAACCCCCACACACACTGCTAAAGAAAGGTCTGCTCCACTGAAAACTTTCTCAAACAACTTAAAGTCAGCCCCTAATCTGGACAGATTGACAAGAAAAACACTACATGATACCTTCAAAAGCCATAAACCAGTACATGTGTACTTAAGGCCTTGCATACCATATGCTAGAGAAAGGGCAACCTCTTCCCAGCGAAATACAATGAGACTTTTAAATTTTCTTCCTTTTGTCTCATTGCCCGAACGCTGATGTTGCTGATGCTTGGATGCCGCATGAAACTTTTTGGCTTTTTTCAGTGGCATTAGTTAGTTACATTCTATTTGTTGTGTTATATCTAAATTTAACTTCAATCCTTTCAACTACATGCATATACGTAAGTTTGAAGCCTTCAGAGGCCATCTTTTCTGGAAATGCAAAAAGATTCTACTCGATTCAGTTCTTAAAAGTTTGAGCAGTTAGTTTATTGCACTATACATTCCACAGCGACTTTGCATTGATTTCCGAGAGGCATTTTCAGCCAATCTAGAAGTCCTATTTGCCAAAATTTTCCCTGCGGCGCCAACCATGGTGGCGCCTACGGGACTCACTAATACAACAAATCATTAAGCCCCCCTAAATCATGCATGTTGTCAGTCCGGGCTAATTTTCTGTCGATTGTGTACCAAAAGCATGACAGTTGGTAGCAATAGAGGTTTCCGCTAAATTTACCTGAGAACGAGCAAAGACGATCGAAGCATTTACCTACGAAGGTAAGTTCCTAAAAAAACCCTGTTATAACAGTCATCACAATGAGATTCGATCACCAGTTCGTGACCATATTGAGCTGCATTTGTCAGAAAATCCGATAGATCTCCCGCACTAAAATCTACGTATACGATGGCCACCCACCCACTTCGAGTGATCATGCTGAGCAGGGGAACATGTGATCGACTCATCACCAAACATTCATAGCAGACTGATTGTCCCGCCACAAGACGATACGAATCGCAGGATATGATCGATCCCATCAATGTGCGTCATACTCGAGCTGCCATAACACTATATTGTCAACACAAATAAAAACGTTTCAACAGGATTTGAGCCAGGCGAATAATGCTCTGCTCGTTCTATCTGTCATATTCTGCTGATGTCATAGCAACTAGCAGATAAGCCTGAGACATATCATGAGACAAAGTTCAAGTATAAAAACGATCACCTTACGCAATTTAGCAGGCTTAATTCTGTTTCACGTTTACTCAATGCCGAAGACTCGTGTGCTATCAATCTCCTACACACAAGTCAACAACCGTCACATTAAAACCAGGGACAAGCTTGTCTAGAATGAAGCTGCATTTTAAACAAAACTGAATTTTTTCTCTCCGAATTTTGCTGACAGTACCATATTTCGACAAAAAATCGCACATTATATATATAGGTATTTATATCAAGCTGCTCCATATCTAATATTTTCGCATTACTGTCAAGTAGAAAGAAAGTCTTTTTGGATCTAATACTTTAGGAGAAGTTAAAAATATAAAATTACAAACTGCAAACTCGTTCTGTGACTGTGACCTGTTTCCTGGCAACGGCAAAACAAGATTTTTCGCAAATTTAATGTGAGACACCAATGTCTGTCTTGCATGGTGCATTCTTCGCAATTTTCTCATATCCCCCAAAACTTGAATTTTTACACACAAATCATTGATAGTAGCATCTTCGGAGTGTCACAGAGTCTTCAATAAAATCCAAATACAATGACGCCAGAGAAGAAAAAAATGACTCCTGTCGTCAAAGATCGAGTCTGTGCTATATAATGTACTCAATACCAACATGCTTCAAATAAATTTTCAATACCAAACACAAGAACACATTCATTTACGTTAAGTGCACCGAAGAGGCTACACTGATAAAGCGATTTAATGTGAGGCGACTTTCACAACAGAAACAACAACTAATGACAAACAAGAGACAAAAAACAAATCATCGGTATCAATAATTGCTCCCACTGGCCAGCAGTAAGATATGACATCGTGTTCAGAATGACAAAAATGCACCATCGAGAGATGAATAAAAAAGGCAACCGTAACTTGGTTTTCACACTACTTTCGGAGTAAAACTCTACGCAAATTCGAAAAGAACAACTCCATTTCTCTCGAGCTGAGAACAGCTAGGAAAAGAAGGAAGCTTCCCCTAAACGTTTACGAACAATAAGAGGCAGCAGTCCAGAAAACAGTCGAAAATGGCACACCAGATTAAAAGTAACAGACGTACTTTGCTACATGATGAACGTTTTTGCAAAATAAAACGGTAACAGAAACGAACTTCGCCTCCAGCATTAACAAGGAAGTCAATAAGTAATAATTGGGTCCACCATTTGATATGTGAGGGAAACTTTCTATCATATAAAAAACGTTCCCTCCGTCCAGCAGAGGAAATCTAATTCAAGAAGTGAAAGTAACAAAGATATGTACACTTAGCTACAAAATGCAACATAAATTTGAATGTTGTTGCCTTAGACAAGCACACACCAAGTTCTGAGCCAAACATACTTAATTATTTGAAATCCATTTAAATTCAAGCCAAGGATAAAAAAAAAGCGCATAATATTTTAGCACAGTAACTCAAAAGTTTGCATAAACAAAATGAAGTCTTTGCAGAAGTAGACAGGAAAATTTCTATTTTGATTTCCTAGTACTTTTCTTGTACAGTGGAATCTATCTATCTCGAACTCTCTAGGGATCGAAAAATTGTCCGAGGTAGAGAAATGAATTTCGCAGTAATTAACGTCCAAGGGACCAGAACTTTGGTCCCATATAGAGAGAAGTTCCATATAGAGACTACCTTAGGTGCATTTAATTTCGCAGTGTATTAAATTTCGCCATTTGTACAATTTTTTCAAAAAACTTTTTTCGCGTGTATTAAATTTCACGATTTTTATCCTATGAGATTTTTTGCATGTATCAAATTTCGCGAATTTAACCAAAATAAATTTTTTCCACTCCGTTGAAACATGAAATAACACACTGGTTATGCTTGGAACACAACATGTTGATCCAAATGACCTCTTCTCTTTCATTTTCAAAATTTTTGCCATTTTTGAAATTTTCGCGTATATTAAATTTCGCGAACTGTACTAAATTTCAAGATTTTTACTTCAAAAAATCGCTAAATCTGATACACGCAAAATTTTAGACACCGCGAAATCAAGTACAATTAAGAAGGTAGTCGAGATAGACTGATTCCACTATATTACAATGAGCTAAAATGGTAACCAGTTTCTTAACCCTTTGTCGGTAACTGTAAAAGCTAGGGTGTGAACAGTGAAGCGAAAGTGATACTTCCGCTACAGCTGCAGGGATAAGTTTTGGTACACACCAGAAGGGGTCTATACTAGGCCGCATCTCAATTTTGGTCAAATCTGGGTGATCAGTTTTCTGCTTACGGGGTTGGAACGGGTGACCGGATACAACTATTCTGCAGATGCATGGTATATACCTTAATGCACTTAAATTTCGCGTCAGTTTTATTTTCGCGCAGGGCTGTTGCGCGAAAATCTAATTTTCGTCCAGAAGACTAAAGTTTGAATCTTTCGCACATGCTTAGTCCGGAAAAGCGGACTGGTTTATCTAAAAACAGGCTACAAATAGGTACTCATGCACGGTTGTGAAGATTGATAGTGAGAAAATATGATGCAAAGATCTTGCAAAAGAAAAAAATCAGTTCTGTAATTTTTTTGTATACGTTTTCGTGCCATTTAATTTTCGCGCAACCCCGCATCAATAAAAATTTTCGCGCGCCCAAATGCATGAAAAACAGGTATTTTCGTGCAATCAATTATTTGCGCATCAGCTTGCAGCGAAAATTAGATGTGCACGAAATTTGAGTGAGTTAAGGTAGGCTGTCAGCGGAGGACATACAGATTATGGCTGTTTTGGAACTTCCTCATGCCCAATACAAACGACATAGGGCAGGAAAATAGAGAATGTCAAGTTAATCATATATTCCAAAATTTGGGGCAAAAGAAAGACGGCTAGGGTATTTACAGATCGGTGTGCATATTGAAAATAGAGTAACTTTAGAGAATTTTTGGGTGTGTACAATAGTCCCTGCTAAGCGCAGCGTCACCAAACTTGGCAGACGCATTGAGGCTACTAGGAGCAGTATTCCTGCCAAGTTTGAAGGCGATTGGTACAGTACAATAAGAGATATTGACGAAATGACTCTTAGTCAATCAGATCGCTGAAAAGTGTAGTCAGGCCCGGGCCCATATTTCAGGTTCTAAAAATACAAGAAGAACGATTTTTGCAGCAAAAGGTACCCAAAAGGGTTTGAGTAATATAAAAATCGGAGCAACTGCGCCGTGTGCGCCAGGAAAAATTTCTGACAGAGAGAGGGTGTGTAAGTGACTACACCACATCTTTACTGACGAAGGGTTAACTAGATGCAAGCAAGTTTCAGAAAATAAACTATAACCCTGAAGATCTTTATCATATAATAAAGATATGGAAAATCAAAAGCAAACAAGTTTGAAATAGTAGCTACCTTATGACGTCAAATTAAGCCGCGTACTTAATTGTGCCGCACCTTCAAAAATGCGGCTTAATAAAAACGAGTCTTAATTAATAGTGCGGCTTAACAGAACGCAGCTTATTCAAAGACCATGCAAGTAACAGAAAAAACTCAGTGCTGGGTGACTTTATTCAATACACTATATCAGTACATTCTACCTTGGTACTAACTTTCTCTAAAATATCATTGCTATCATCATGATAGTTGTGAAAGTCATTCCGTTCTAACTTTTTCTCCAGTATAAAGTGACTCCTGCGGCTTAATTAAAACCTCACAAACCCCTAATTTTGTCACAGTGTGGCCTAATTACAATGCGGCTTAATTTAATGCCACGACATTAGATACGCAGTTTAATTTGCCGTACTGAGGTAGTTTAAATCTGGCTTGTTCTGTACCCTACAAGTCTCCGAAATGTTGTTTGTGCATAGTGAACAATAACGATGTTCACATCATAAATTCACGTTTCAAGTCCATGAACACGCAAATTTCAAGAAAACATTCATGTGCAGACATACAACACACATGTATACAGCACTCACAAGCCACTACAAAAAATATGAAATCACCACAGTTCTGCAATGCTTATCCAAATAACTTATTTGCATATAAAACCATTTCAACATGGTCAAAAATAAAATTTCTAATTATGCATAATGCCTTCCATGTCAAAACCAGCCCCACAATATCAGTGCTTAACATTTGTCTGAAAAGAGTGAGGGAATAATGCAACGCAATGGACTGACAAATCTACTTTCTTAAAAGTGACACAACTTCTGGAGCGGAAGAGGGCAGAGTGGACTTGGGCATACCAATATTTTTTGGTTTCTATCGGTTCACAGTAAGCATAAACGCTTAAATAGCTCTTCGCACTCCTATATCTGTAGCCCCACATGAGATTCAAATATGTTTGCGGATGAGCAGTACAATTACAACCTAAAAACAATTGACTCCACAGATCGAGATTCTGCTCAATGTCATTCAGAAATCCTGAATTTTAAAAC
>JAOBRC010784560.1:0-10083 GCA_027575255.1 Scolionema suvaense | reverse complement strand
TCATTCATAATTATCTGCTTGCGAAGGTATCAAGTCTCGCTCCCGTTTTTATGATTCTGAGAGGTTCCAAGTTGGTGCAGTGTGCATACTTCTATCGGGCAATAATAAGCGAGACTTGGTCAAGTCAAGGTTAATGGGCAAAAAGACATTTCTGATATCTGATTTTTTTATCATCGCAGTAGTTTACTCAACAGTTGATTTTCTGGTAGTGATTGAATGTTTGCTACAATGTATTCGAAAATGTCTGTCAAGAGTTGTATTATGAAACAAATGGCAAAGCATTTCTTGATTTTATGCTGATTGTGAGGTAAGTACCAAATGTGGTCCAACATTTTGCCCGACAATGATCCTGTAAAGATACAAAAGACCAAGTGGAGTAAGGCTACATATTCCAGTGCCAATACGTTTTAGGTCAGATTGCTGCCATGGACAATTCGGTTTTGGATAGTTAGCCATATTTGATGCTACTTTGCTGACTGACAACCCACACTCTTAGGAAGTTGTGCATTGTTTTTTATAGGATCGATTTTGCAGAACTCAAGTCTCATATTTGCCCGAAATTTAAGAACAAGAAAATAACATGTTCAAGCTGAGTTTTGACTCTAGAGCTGCAAAGATACTCGAATCTTCTGAATCCTGCTAATACTTCGCAAGTTTCTATATGGTATAGTCAGTCATACTTATTCATAATTGCAATGTTAGCTGATCATGAAAGTCTTACACTAGGACAAATTAAAGGAACATGTGAAGATGAAAATTGGGGAAAAGGTTAGACACAATGACCCTCAGTTCAAAATTGCTGGTTCTTATAAAATAATGGTGTAAACTGGTATAGGTACAGGTACACTTTTTTTCACTAGGCAATACTGGCTTAGAGTGTGTCCATCCCTAACATAGAATCGCTTTCTACACAGGAAAAGTATCTATTAAGACAAAAAGTTATTGATGTTTGAATCCATCCTCATCGAGTAACGTAGCATTATGATAAAATTTGATCATCTTTGCCTTAAAGTAATGTTGCTGTTCTTGAAACTTAAGGATTAAAGCTCAGCCTGGGTTTGTTCTTAATTGTTCTTAAGTTTTAGGCGACTTTGAGGCTCATGTTCTTGTAAAATTGTTCTCAAGAGTGTAGTGTGCGGAAACAAAGCCTGAGCTCTTTTGTATTTCTTTTCCTTCTCATGGTCAGTGTTCTGAATGTGCATTAACCTCCTCCTCATCCAGATATCTGGAGAAATGATAGGTTTCCACTGTAGAAGGTACAGGCCTAGACTGTTCTATAGATAGCTTGGTCATTATTAATCATCAAGGAAGAGTTGACATAAAGAATAATGGTGAACAGCAGGCAATCTTCTTACTAAAACAAGCAGAATTAGGTTTGGCAAATAATGGCGAGCTTATTAGGTGTAATTGCTGGTTGTGGACCTGGTGCTCTGTCTAGCTAGAATGTAAGTAAAAGAGGGACTGCTGGCTGCTGCATGGCTGTCTGTTTCATTAGAGGAAGTAGAATGGATGGAAGCATGTTTTTGAAAGGCTGACATGTTGCAGTGTGAGATGAAATGAGAAGGTTGTAATATGAGGACTAAGGAGAAAGCTGTAATGTGCTGGAGTTGAAATAACAGATTTTGATGGATGAACCTGGCTGTTTCAAAACAGGGTATTTTTTGATGCAGTTTTGGCTTGCCTTGGTGAAGTCCTAATTTTACTGCACAAAAGAAGCTAGCCATTCATTGCTATTTTCAGATCTTTTACCAGTCGATGTTTCTGATTATTTAGCTGGTGCATCTTATTCATTGTTTTAACGCCATGATGATGCTGAATATCGTGCGTTCTAATGATATTCACCCTATCAAAGCATGATGCTGTTTCGATGTTCTTACTTCCGATTTCAATAAAATTTAATGGTGACTTTTCTTTTGAGATCCTGGAACAGTAATTTACTGCGTGGAGTCAGTATGCTTACACCCATTATCACTTTTCATGCCACGCTATTTATCCTTATTTATTTATTTTTGTATTTGTTTATTTTTTATTTATTTATTAATTTATTTATTAACCTTTCTTTCTTCCTTCCTTCCTTTATTTATTTAATTTATTTATTATGTTTTTATTTATGCTTTACCCATATCCTTTCAACTAAAATACAATTTTTCGCGTGGCTATTTCCATGGTCAAGCCAACTTAGAAAAGGCAGACTATAGATGTAATGAGGGGTTAGCCAAATGGATTTTGTTGTTCGTACAGCTTAGGACCTTATATGCATATTGTATTTTGTATATTATATTTTGTCATTTATTTTAGTCAATCTTTATTGTATGACGTGTGGTAAGACATAATTTCACGATAGTCAGAGGCATGAAATTTGTTGTTGCAGTTACACAGAGAAAATTTGATCTTGTGTAAGAATCAAATTTAATGCCAGTTAGGTATAGAATCTGTCCTTCATCTCAAAGTGCCTTCTTGTTGTCCCACAATGCGGGGTCAAAATTATGATTTCATAGGCATGCTTGTACCTTATAAATTTGGAAACAGGGTGCAGTATGGGAAGAAAAGGTTGGAATTGAATCTTCCTTTTTGGAATCTTGATAAAAGTAAACTTCATTATTTGTTTGAAAAAGGATTTTTTTTTTTTGTAAAGACGGCCAATGTCTATTCACAGCTTGTACTAGATTTAAGTTGGGTGGGGATAACTATGGTCGTCTGATGTGTTTTTGATCTGCAGAGGGTCTTAAGTATGAATTCTCACTGTTGCTGATATGCTGCATTGAAGTATGTGAGCCATGAACCTACCGTGGGCTGCTACATCAAGTACAATCAGTCATTTTCGAAGGTCGACAAATGGCAGGAACTTCTTTGGCTTGTGGAGCAATACTTCGAACCAGAATGTGGTGTCAGAAAAGGACGAGTATGGTCAGGAAGCTTTACCTCTGTTAAGCAATGGAGTTGCCAAGCAACAATATGGCGGCATTAGTAGTGCATCTGCGAATGATGGGTTGGTGGATGAAATGGTGGATTCGTTTGAGAGTGAAGGGCACTCACTAGAATGCTCTGTTGATGGAGTTGGCAAATTTTTGCCAATCAGTCCTGATCGGGTAGGTGTGTAGTGTTGTTTATTTGCGTAGCATGTTGAAAGACATGTTATGCTCGTCAGGTCTTCAAATTTGAGGGCATGTTTTGCAGACAGATACGGTATAGACTCCATTAAGCCCCCTCTTTGGAATGAGCCCCTCTCCTTGGATAAGCGCCCTCTCTAAAACCTATTTCTGACTAATAAGCCCGCACCCTAAAATAAGCCCCCACCCTACAATAAGCCCCCACCCTAAAATAAGCCACCGCTGTTGAAAGTGCCATCCCACTGACATAATGGAATCCTTATGAAAACCTGTCAAAACTAACAAAAACTACAATATATTGAATTGCAGTAATTGTTTACCAGTTCCTTCATTGTTTTTGTTTTCTCCTTTCATCTGTTCGTAATACCGTAATGCCTCGAATAAACGCCCGGGCGCTTATTTAATTTTTGGAACTTTTAGGTAGGCGCTTATTTGAGGGAGGCGTTTATTTGAGGGGGGCGCGTATTTGAGGGGGCGCTTATTTAATAGCTAAAATAAGCTGTTGTGTTTATTCAACATTTCACGCTAAGTCACCTTTCAATAACTTTCTTGTAGAAAATTCGACTTCATGCTGGTTTTTGAAGATTTGAGGGTGGGCTCTTATTCGAAGGGTGGGTGCTTATTCAGGGTTCAGACAGACCCTGGAAAACCTGGAGAACCTGGAAAAATGGTTAATTTTGAAAAAAATCAGGGAAATCCAGGGAAAAATTAATTTTTTCCTCTAATAGTCGGGGAAAATCAGGGAATTTTTTTCTGAAAACTGAAGTAGCCCTATGTTTAGTTGTGAAAATTAACTGGAAACCTTAAGTGAATATTCATCATCAAGCACATTATGTATATTGATATATCCATTATCAATAAGTCATACCTTCCGAATCTTTCTAAAACATTTCTCCATTTTAACTAGTTACCACTCGTTAATACTCTGAAAAATTAACCAAATCAAAGAATTTCTCAGGGAAAAATGCCCTGAAAATCGGCAAAAACTCAAGGAATTTTGTTTGTTAAAGCCTATCTGAACCGTGTTATTTGAGGGGGGTGCTTGCTCAATATTTTCCCTTCTAGGGTGGGCGCCATTAGAGGGGGGCGTTTACTCGAGGCATTACGGGGTACCAGAAAAGTGCTTTTGTTTTGAGTCAAATCGTTCCAAAATTACAGAAGATCTAGTACCTGAGAGGGCGAATTTGTGAAGCCTTGAGTGGCGTAATCAAGTCATTTCGGTAGGTTTTTGTTATTGCATGCATTATTATGGATCTGTGAATCATGAACTGAAACAAACGCTAGCTTTGGCTCATTTCCTTGTTAATCACAGGCGGCATCCCTTTGATCTACGGCCCACATGCAGAAACATGTAGCTTTCTGATAAAATAAGCACGTATGCTGAAAGCGTAAATTGGTGTTGGTTTGACTCGTGCATCTGTCACGGAAAGTCAGTGGACTAGCGTGCATTAAGATTCGTTTGTTGTTCATTTGTTATTACATATTGTTGTTATTATATTTATGTTAGTTCTAGAAAATAAGTGGCTAGTTATATAATGATAAGAGTTGACAGTTTCTGACTTAGCTCATCAACATCGAGTGCAGGCAACCTTTAAGTGGCTATGTTAGATATGGTCACCTACTCTGCTAAACATGACTTGTTGACAGAATTGTCCCTGTAGCTAGTGTGTCCATGATACATGCATAATTTAAATCAGGAATCCAATATCATATTCCTGATTTTATGTATGTTATGTTGTAGACTAGACGTCATTCGTTTACTCAATCCATGTTCTTCACACAACACCTCATTTAGTGACAGCTCGAGCATTAAAGAAATATGTTGATCTGTTGGTTTAAGCAGTCTGTTACAACCCTTGTTTAGAATAGGACTACACTAGTCTAGTTATATCGGAGTGGATCGATAATTCTTTCAATGCTCTGCTCCAATGGTTTCATGTCTGCATCATGTCAGCACACGTCAACACTGTTAGGAACCGCCCATCTGTCTTCTATCTTGATAACATTATCCACATCTCAGGATGGTTTCCAGCACTTGTTTGGAGAAAAGGGGGACAGTAGACTGTAAACTTGTTGTCAGAATTATGAAGATGAGGTGTAAAGATATCATGCCAGATGAAAACGTACCTCATCTTGATGTTGCTACCTTGCAGAAATGATCTATAGCGGGTGGGTGGATATGATGACTTGCTTCCTGAAAGGCTGTCCGATGTTGGGATTTTCTTTCATCCATTGAATTGAGCTTAAATTCTGTTGTATGCTGCTTGCATCTATCAGTGATTTACTGAATCAATCAGTTATTTCGTATTTGTAGATGCTACCTATTGCTGGCGCTAAATTGCAGCTTCGAAAGCGCGGATATTATTTGAGCTTTGTAAATTGCTGGGTAATGGATATTATGCAAGATGATAGGGGAATAGTGCTGCAGTTCTTTGCCACTAAGTTAAAAATCAGATTGGCGTCTCTATCTAGGTTTGCGAAAGTAAATATTACAATTCTGTGAATTTTTAAATTTTTTTCTTGATTTCTGGATTGGTAGAGTTGCTGCCTGTTAGAATAATCATGTAGGACCCTTTACAGTTGAGAAGTTTCTGGTTTTTGGTTTTTGGCTGTTATTCTACTTTTTTTGGAGTGAAACTTTGGTCAAGTACGTATCACTGAACCTACAGCGCCAGCCCTTATTACCCAGGCAGTCAAAAATTAAAACACCATAAAAACGGCCTGCACGGTGTTTGATTTGCCTCTCTAGCTTTTAACTACGATGAAACATTTTGTACGTAAATTTCTAGGTTTTGTTTTTCAGGACTACATATTGAAACAAATGCCTTTACCTTCCCTTCCATAGTAAAGATGTTCTGTTTTCTTCTTGCCCTCCCCTTCATGTGTGTTCGTTTTCTTTTTGACCATTTCTGCCTTTTTTTGTAGAATATTTATGACGAGGACATGAGCGGCGAACGAGGGACATATTTCAGAGATGGAAGACGGAAAATTGGTATGTCTAGAAGATGTTCACATGCTTGATAGCTCTGGTCTTAAAATGCATTGCAACCTTCTTTTTATGCAAGTTTTGCTCATTCAGCATATTCCAACCCTATGTACGAGATTTCTTGTCCTAATGCCTGATTCGGAAAAAATTTTCTTGAGAGAAACCTGCAAGGTCAAAATCTCGCAGGATTTTTGGAATAATATCTGCGAATCACTTACAAAAATTTGTGAGAAAAACTTTTGTGCAAAGAATATGTATAATGAAGATCTAAAGAAAATCAATGCTGGACTGCATGAACTTTTGTGAAATTTTCCGAGAAAAACTTTCTTTTATGTGTTTTATAAGATTCGGACAAGATACTCTTTCACAAGAGCAGCCCAAAATTGCTAAATTCGCAAACATTTCTTCGAATGAAGTATTCAAAAGCCTTTCTGTTAGGTATTTGGTCATTTTCATGCTTAAAATTAAGCCTATTCGATAACATATCTCTGCGGTTGTTTACAGATTATGTGCTTGTATACACGGAGGAAGAGAACAAACAACCGGAAGCAAGGCATCTTCAGTTTCGCGAGAAGTTTCTGAACAACTTGAAAAAGTCGAATGTGGAAATGGAGGAGGTATGGAGATGTACTCTCTTGATTAAGTCCATGACGAAACCAATATTGTGTAATGAAGGGCATGTTGTTTGTGGTATGTGATTGTTTGCCACTGATGTTTATAAGATGGTTGTCGATTTTGTTACTGGTTCTAATGGAGGGTGTGTTCAGGTCGTATATAGAACGTAGATATTATTTTGCTGGGTTCAGAAACAACAAGGATTACGCAATTACATTTTCCAGAAGGCCTCTCAAGCCAAGGTTGCCCCCATTCTCTCCACTCTACCAGTCAATCATTCAATATCTTATTATTTTCAAACAACAAAAAGCAAGGCCTATTTCGTGCATCATACATAACGTGCAGACCTCGCTCATGGAGCTGCAGATTCAGTGCAGGAGTTTATGACAACAATGCTTGAAAGAACCTGTACTTTTTATCCCACTTGGGAAAGCTTGTAGTGTAAGAGTGGATATGTTTTCTGATGCTTGCCATTATTTCGATTCAATTGGATGATATTTTTAATGAAAGTTACCCTGCTTTCACTGTGACTTAGTGTGACAAAGTATAAGTTTGCAGTCCATAGGCTTCTGATTTCAATTTGTTGTATTGGAGCCCATAGATATCTGTTGAAAATAACTCTTTTCTTTTTGATGTTTTTGATTTTCAGGAAGTTACCGAGGACAAGAAACAGAAAGTTCACTTCATCAAGTGTCATTGTCCGTTCGAAGTTCTGAAATACTATGCTGAGGAGCTCAGCTTTAAAGGACCACTAGAGGTGCAGTTCTGCGCATTTGATATGTGGTTGATTTTGCGTGTGAATCAATTATGTGTGTTCGTTTTAGGATGTGAAACGTTATGGGTTCAAAAATAGAATACCTAAACATATGGGCTGAATTCAACTGTGCTGACATGGTTAGAGTTGTATACAGGGTTCTCACTCCAGCCCATGCGTGTCGTACCAAGCTTCACTGACTTCGCCAAAACACTGTCTATATGCCAAAGGTTACGGTGCCTACTGTAAGTTACTTCATTTACATGACCTAGTATTTTCAATACTAATGAGACCCGGCATGTTGTATGATAGAAGTCTTGCCGGAGAAGCATATTCCAATTACTAAAGAGATCCTATTTTGTTTGTTGGTGTTATTTTCAGGCTGTATGTGTTATTGATTTTTCGTGCCGCTCCCGCCCCCTCCCCCTTATTGTAGCTGAAATATCTGGATACTATTATCTGGTTTTCTGTTTCAGCTCCGCAATACTGTCCGAGTAAACTGGTCTGAGCGCATGCTGGCGAAGTTCCACCTTCCTAATATTTTTAAAGAGACAGTGCCAAACTCGCCACCAGACTACTTTACTGCTACATTTGAAGGGGACAAGTTTCACAAGTATGTGACAGATCTAACATAGGATTCATTTTCTTATACTGGATTATTTTTACCTCTGAGGCATTTTCCAAGACGCGCAGTATCCAAATTGATAGCATTGGCAGTATCATGGCCTTGTACGCATCCATTCAGCTAATGTCATGCTTCGGAAATCTGCTATTTTTTGCTCTCAAATCGAAAGAAGCTCACACTTTCAGCATGGATACATACTTGATGAGGCTCCCTTAGTAACCCACTTCGGTGCCTAGGTCGTAAACAGCAATTGTAATTCAAGACAAAGCCTGCTGTTGTATTAAAGATGACACTTTTTCAAGGTTGGTTGTTATGAATTCACCCATCAAAGGTTCAAACAAATGGGGTTTGTCACACATTTAGAGAAAACAGTCCATGGTAGGGAAAAAGCCTCTATTTCAGATTACACTGTGAGTGGTTAGTTATTCCAAGTTTTGTTGTATACTATGTTTCAACTTCAGACAAAGTTCACTATAGCTCATATTTTGTGATCAGAAAGATTAGTCTCAGGACCTTCTTGTGTTTATCAATTACATAGTTACAAAAATACTGATTATGTTGGCATGTGAAAGCTATCATATTCTCCAGGTATCTCGAAAGTCTTCGCATCTTGTATTTAGATTCATTGGAAGCGACAGTCCAGAAACATACTTCACCGACACAGAGCGGACAAGAGTTTGCTATGAGATTCTGGAAACAGCTCCCTATGGTAGAAGGCAGCGTGGAGAAATTGGTAATGAGATTTTGTGTAAATTTAAATTTTCTCGTCTCACAGGCAGAGCGTCCTTCAGGGTTGATGCCCTCTCCCCCTGCCCCATTTTTTAGCAAGTCTCCCCATATGAGCTCCCCCCTCCACCGGTCTGCCACTACGTCTCCCCCCTCCCCATCCTCTATGATACGAGCTATTGCGAACTATAAATCCATCATATTCTTCCACCTATCTCTAAATGTGCAAAAGAAAATTAATCTTCGCATGGAATGGAACAAAGAATGGCCATACAATAATGCTGCATCAAATCAATAGCTAGTGGAGCTGGTTCATAAAAACGTAATTTTAACTACTGCAAGAAAATGACCATCCAGAGTTACATCAGGATTTACTACTGCCTCTCCTGCACCCGCAGTCGCCCCCCCCCCCCCCCCCTATTTGTCACAAACAACAGATTTCCCACCATTTACCTTTCGCCCACTACTGATGAGCTAAAAGTTGGCTCCCCTTTTGTTCAAAATTTTATTCCCCCTCCCCTCCCATCGTCCTGAGGGGGAGGACACCATGACAGCTACTTAAAATCAGACTTTTGCATCTGGATTTCTGTTAGACGGTCCTATGATCAAGAAGGTGCTAGTCATGAGTGCAAGTAAGGGTTTTATTTAGTTCTTTGCAAAAATGTGTACCGGGAATGTGAGTAGCTCAGAATGAGGCGAAAAGTGATTGTACATGGAGCATGTTATACCTTTCCGGGATAAATTTTTGCGTGGACTTACTTTTGCGAGTCCAATTATTGGAGCGTTTTGCATGGATTTATTTTTGCAAATCAGAGATTTGTGGAGAAATTGCGTGGAAGTAATTTAGCAAAAGGGCATCAACGAAAGAAATAGAGGACAATAATTGACATGCACATAATTATAGAGAAAGAATGAGTCAGAACAAATTATTAGCGATTAACGATCGAAAAATTAATTGTATTTGCTTTGGTCAGCTTATGACATCAGTTCGATAACTCCCAAAAATTAGTCCACGCAAAAAAAAATCCCCTTAACCCTTTAAGCCCTTAACCCTTAAGCCTTTAAGCCGGCTTGACGAGAAATATAAGACAATCTGATTGGTTGAAAATATATCGTACGATGTCAAATGATCCAATCAGTGACCAGCAAGCAGTAGCTTGCATCGTTTGACGGTAACGGAGAGCGCTTTTGTGTTTGCTTTTGAGTAGCAAGCATGGAGGGCTGCAAGTAAATTCTGTATGAGCGAAAGCAGCTAGTATACAAGCAC
>JAOBRC010784449.1:0-10084 GCA_027575255.1 Scolionema suvaense | reverse complement strand
GAAACAATTATTTCTCGACAGTTGGTCATGTGTCCAGCACTGTGCAAGGCAACATTGGACTTGTCTGATGACCAAAAAGTTTTCCATCGAATATAGCAACCATAGCATGAAACTCTTAAAAACAACTGATGCACGGTTCACTTTGTGTCCATGATTATCATAAAACATGTTTCGTACTCTATAGGAGGGTGTGCGGCTGTTCATGGCTAATCACTGGGGAGTAGTTTTCATGCATAAGAGCAACTTTGTCTCAACAATTTACAGGCCAACTTGTAAGAAGCCTGAAATGGGTCAATTTTGGCCATGCACAATCAATAATTAGCCATGAACAGAAGGATCTGGTTCGCTCACTTTGTTGCTAAGCAAATTTCATCAAATCTCATCAATAGTAAAATGGTAGCATATTTCACCAACAGATAGATAGGCAGATCGATAAAATGATGCATGTCCATTTCAATAGAAGGAAACACAGTAATACAGGTACAAGGGAGCATAAAGATACAACATGCATTTTAGAAGTGCTGCATTCACACCCAGGGCTTTATGCAGCCAGTAAATGATGTCTGGTATACGGACGTCAAAACTCAATTTAATTTTCCAGGAACAAAAGTGTTGTATAGAGTACCAGCTATAGTATATGAGATAAATTTGATATTTACAGTTATCATAAAGCAAGTCTTTACGTCATATCACGATCCAAAACTGGTTTGCCAATTAGGTGAAAACTCAATTTGGAGCTTGAAACGGCCATCAATTAAAATGGCCGCAAAAAACCCTGACACTATAAGGTTGTCTGAAAGAAAACCTCCATTACTCTTCTAACTACAGGTGACAAAATATTGCTCTGATGATACAAAATACTGTCCAAACAATTCAGAAAGTGGGGTATAAATGATGGCCAAGCAATTGCACTGGCATAACACATTTTGAAAGTGTCAACACAGCACCAAACATCGCGGAAAACCCATATGGTCTTCGATACATTCTATGCCCTTCACACCTATACTCAAGGTCGCATACAACTGTGCAGATCAGATGCTAAGCGCAGGAATATCAGCGTAACAAGGTTCAAAAGAAAATAAAAAGAAAAATTCAACACACGTAACGCTAACATCAAATACAAAAGAATATATTTCATCTTCACCCTTGCAGGGCATCTCTAAACTGCATACAATAACACTATACACATCCTCTTTCGCATGTTCATCAGATTACATAACATGACAATCTAAAACAACAGTTACCGAAAACATAATTGAAGCCAGAAAAATAACATAACTGAATAAGTTTCACATACATCAAATAACACAAAGACACAACCTTTTTTTCAAAACAAAATCCTTCTGTCCCCACTTCTAGAGCATTAAAATAGCATTCAAAATGCCGCACACAGAGACTACCACTATAAAAACATTCTTCCCATAAAAATACCTTACTCTTCAAAAGCTTTTTACACAATGGTTTCTCAAAATTAGTCTGTTCACAATCATCAACTTCATGTTCAAGACACTGTAACTATCCATTGACAATGTCAATAAATACAGGTCTAAAACAGCAAGCTCACATGCATGGACAATGTTTATTGACCTATTTCTGATTGTATAATTCAAGAGGGCTAACATATGGTGTTAGGCCGGCAAAGCCAAGCAGGTGAACGTAAGGAGGTTGAGATGTGGCAGGCTTCTCCCTGAAATGTGCGCACAGGCTTCCCCATGAGACGTGCGCAATTGCGCACGTGCACACTGGCACGCAGGCAAACTGTCACAGCAAGCGCTATTCTTTGTCAGTCATTGTGCAGGCAAATTCCTCATGCAATAGAAAATGGTGCGTGTGAAAATTTTAGTTGTTAATGGCATAAATGAGCCTCAAATTTCCAGCTCCACAGATATGTGAAGTTAAGCACATCGATTCTAAATGGCTCACATAATAAGGAATCTAGAATTAGCGCATGAGTTTCAAAAGGCCAATTCGCTCCGCTTGTGACTGGCACTGCGTAGTGGGTCTTTCAGAAGAAAAAGTCATCAATGCAGTATTGCAGTTACCATCGATGCCCTGTGAAACGCATCTGAAAAACCTTTCACAAGAATCTGTGAGTCATAACGCCTTATTTGGAAATTTCATAACAGGGGCAGTGAGGTGGTTATGATAGAGGAGCTACATCAGAGAAGACCGCTAGATTTGCACACCTGCTTCGGGGTTCCAGGACTTTGTTCGCGCGGGCACTGCAGCCCTGGCGCTAATTACGTGCGCGACTAAAGGGATCCTCTGACAAAAAAGTAAGTTGGGCTGTAAAAACTTACCATGTTATAAAAACGTTAAAATCACGGAAACTTCCGTCTAAAAGCCAACGTATGTCAATAGAACACATTTTTATAGCCAAGCTTCCCTGTCTTCCCTCTCCATTGGGAAGGAAGCTTCGCTGAATGTGTGACGTAAATAAGTTAACTGGCCACGTGATGGTTACGATGATCGAAGGTGGTAACCATGGCAAATAGAGCTGCGAATAATATCTAACTATTGTTCAGAATGAAAGCTTGTAATGTAAAGGATCTTCTACGTGTTTCTGACAATTGTGAGATTTGCACAATTTTTCATCCGTAGCTGACGCAAAGCTAAACATTTTCAACTGGAACCAACTTGCTTGCTACGACGTCGATACAGTAGCTAGCTGCATCTTGTTTCCTGTAGATAAACACAGTCCTTGTAAGTACTACAGCATTCTCCACACAGCGACTCTCTTCTGATGTACAACTGCACAGTCTGCTGGATTATGAACTCAAATGAAGAGTAGAGCAGACGTTACAATTTTGCGGGTTGCGAGTCAAATCTATTTTGTGTCTTGAAATAGACTAATTAATGCATGTTTGTACGTTTCTGTTTGGAGATTCCCCAACTTAATGGCTAGAGGGAGGTAGTTCGCACCACGGATATATACTAGCATAGTCCATTTCATCAGATCTACGTTCGAGAGCCAGAGTGTGAAAAGTGGAAAATGCGAAAGTTAATCAATACCCCTTCTCCTGTTATGAAGAGTCTCATTTGAATTGGGCAGTAGTCAGAATACAAACTGATGGTATATTTTTTGGGTTTTAGAGAAAAGCGACTAAGCTGGTCTAACCACGGATATAGCAAAATTAAACTACTTCTGTTGAATAGCTCACGTGCAGCTCTGGATATCCCCCATCATGCAAAACAATAATAAAATCTTGGTTGGTGTAATGGTCATTCCCAGTTTAAACTCTAATTCATTTCAGACTTGTAAAAAACAAAACAAACAGCCAAAGAGAGAGTACTGATTGGCTAAGTCGGGTGTGCAGGAATGATCCCAACTCATGTGCTTGCTCAGTTGTGAATGATGAAGAAGAATGGTGAAAGAAAGTTTGGAGGAAAGGACATTGTGAATTATTTTGTTGCTTTTCAGAGAAGCAACAAGCTAGCGACTCTTGCCGACCGGTTCCGGTGACAACGGAAAACAACAATGCCAACTTATATACGTAAGTGCACAAATAAGCATTCCTAATGCCGTCCGGCATTGCTGTCCAGTTCACGTTTTGCACGTTGACATTCAAGTTGGTCTCAGGTGAGCTAAACACTCAAGTGCCTTATAGAAAAAAGCAAGAACAGTCTCCATCTCTGTTTTTTTACATTCTTTAAGACAAAGTTATGTTAATTTTTTGTTGGAGGATCCCTTTAATAGCGCAGGCATAAGAATATTTCTAGAGAAGCCTGATGTGAGCAGGCCCACTTCTTAAATGCATACACTTTGCTACATTAATAAAATAGTTGATTGGTCTACATAGCATTAGTAATAAATGAATTATGGAATAGACAAACATATCAGATTCTAAAAGCGACAAGTCACAGAATTAGTGGACTCCCGCAAACTTAACTGAGATTAAGACATAAGCCATAAGATTGAAACCAAAACTGACAAAAACTGACAAAGCATTCTGAAAAATTTTGAAAAAACCCTGAAAACAGAAATTATTGACATAAATTGCCAACCGCACCCTAAACAACACATTCCCCAGGTACAAAGCATGGGTCATAACATCCACGCAAAAAATGACATGCGTAGGGTTGGCCTTACTGTTCACACCAGAAAATGAAAAAACTCAAAAGAACAGTTGTTGACATACTTTGAAAAAGAACGTGAAAATCGTCATTTCTGAACGTAAATTTCCACCACCAAGCCAAGTAGCATTTTCCCGAGACATGACATACGGTTCATAACATGCGTAGAGTTGCTCCTAATATTCAGACCAAAAAGGGTAAAAATCAGACAAACCGCTTTTAACATATTCTGAGAATTACATGAAAATCATCATTATCAGACATAAATTACCACCCATACGACAAACAAGATTTTCCTCAGACATAGCACATGGTTCATAATATACAAAGACTTGCCCCGAAGAATCATACCAAAAATGAAAAAATCAGATGATCCGTTACTGCAAAAAAATCATGAAAATAGCCAATTTTGGATATAAATTGCCACCCGCAAGCCAAACGGATTTTCCCGAGATGAGGCATATGGTTCATGACCTATGCAGAGTTGCTCCAAAGAACCATATCAAAAATGACAAAAATCCGATAAACCATTTTTGGTATATTTGGAAACAACAATGAAAACCATCATCTTCCGACATATATAAATCGCCACCTATAAGACGTAGCAAATTGTTCACGGCATGTGTACAGTTGCCTCAAATATTCACACCAAAAGTAATGATAAACAGACTAAACATTCATGACCTAGGCGGAAAAAACCCCTGAAAATTGCCCTTTTATGTTTTGGCGTAAATTGCCACTGCAAGTTAAATGAGACTTTTAAGCCAGGTGTCCACTATAACACAAAAATTATCGCACAAAAAATGTCACAAAAAATTATCGCAGGCGCCTGCATGTCTGGATGATACATTATCGCAAAAGGGTGCCCACTAATTTTCGCAAAAGTAAAAAAAGATAGGTAAATCATAGTCGAAACAGAAGGGGGATTTCTACTAACTATGGGCAAATGATAAAAATTGCTGTTGTTGCTTTATTAAAATATTATACTTTATGATGTTTCAAGATTTGGAGTTCTTAGATTAGTAGTTCGTTGTGTATCTCTCACCTTCGCACACCAACATCTTTGACATGAATATTTTTTTGCTAATCTCGATGACCAAGTTTTCATGGTATGTGATATACATCATGCACCTGTCATTTCAAAATCAGCAACTCATTGTACGAGGTTAATCAAGATGATTCGAAGGAGCCTCAAACCTTGTCCGAAGACCTAAAATTGCTTATTTAAATATGTCTGTATTCTTTGATAACAATTCGTCATAATTATAGGACACTTCTTCACTTCAGCGAGAGAACTGTGGCGAGAGCCTCCGGCTTCCATCGCGTTGCTTTTGTTTCTTCCCATGTAGGAATTACAACTAGATAGATCCACACAGCTCACGTGAAGTAACATACACAGCTTTCTTTTGCCGACAGCACTCATATGTTCACATGTTTTGAAAGCATTGAATTTCTATAGGTACTTGATCTTTGCAGGTGGCTGTCCTTTGAAATTAGCTTTTTTGCGATAATATAACGCGATAGAAAATGAAAAAGTTTTCAATCATTATCGCGTTATATTTTTTGCGATAGACGTGATGGTTATGCGACAAAAATTATCGCAAAATGTGTCCACTAGAGCTATCGCAAAAAATTTCGCGATAATCACTTTACGATAGTGATTTTGGCTATAGTGGACACCAGGTTTTAGGAGACATGGCATATGGTTCAAAACATGCGTAGAGTTGCACCTAATATTCACACCAGAAATGACAAGAATCAAATGAACTGTTTTCGACTTACTAGGAAAAAACTATGAAAACACCTTTTTTGAGTGTGTATTAATTGCCACCTGCATACCAAATAAGAGTTTTCCCCAGATATGACATGTGGCCCATATCATAACTGCTACTACCAAAAATAACGAAAAAATTATTAATGAAAAGATCCTCAAATATTTTGAAAAAACCCTGAAAATGGCCATTTTTGGGCATAAATTGCCACCTGGAAGAGGAACAACAAAAATTCCGGCTCAATCACTTTTCCTCAATAAAGAATTCTCACCTTCACACCAAATTTCAGAAAAATTAATTGAGTGGTTATCCTGGAAAATGCGTTGGTGACGGAGAAAAGGGCGGACAGACGTCATTTTATAGGACTCTCCAACTAAAGCGGGAGTCCAACAAACACATTCTAAAGCTCTTAGTGAGAGCCTTTCAGTTACACTAGCTGCTATTACAGTGGAGGACTCTATCAGATTACCTACCCTGCGAGTTGGTTTGATAGTGCACTGTGACAAGGCAGATTAGCTAAGGTGCTGTCTCTGATTTGCTCAGTGTCATCACACACTAAGATTGCCTACACCAGCAAGATAACTAAAGTTCTCGCTGTTGTACACACTGTTAGTCAATCATGGATGTAGTGCCCGTAGAAACACTGCAAAATCAAATTACCTAACTGTAAGTCAATCTTCGTAGGGCAACATTATCAGAGATCTCTTAAGTGCATGTCCATAAGCCATGCCTGATTAAGCACAAGACAGCTATTATTCAACACAAGGACATAATAAAATAATGTACTATTCTCGCATAATTTACGCAAAATTTTCACATTTGCTACTGGCAAGAAATTTAGTGTGTGGCAAGAAAAACACTGCATCTGTTGGTGCACCCATAGAACAGGGCACATACATTTTGTTTGTCTTCATTAACAAAAGACAACAAACTTGCAGAAACCAAAAGTTTAAGGTAAAAGAAAACGACTAATCCTATAACTAGCTTCCCTCACAGATGTTTCATACTGAACATCTTTTCATAATTGTCACAGTTGCTTCACAAATGTAAAACTCAGAAAAACAGCAACTAATGATTTAACAGAATCGTTCTGAGAATATTCGGGATGTCCAGTTTACGAATCTCAGCGATTGTAAATAAACGCCTTACCACATCTCTAGATTGAAATTGCAAAGATAATCCAGCTCGAGGCAAATGCCAACAACATACACCACCCATCTTGTCACTAACACAGACTTCATTGCCTGAGTGGCTATATAAAATACGATAGTCACAAATCGTACGGTCTTTAAATGTGAAATTATAGAGCAGTTTCGGTTCTGGGTATTCCAAATCAAATACATGGATGCTACCATTAATGAAAGTTAAAACCGCCATGTCATACCGAATATGCAGACTAAAATTTGCCAAATAATTAGGCTGATCCTCGTCAACGGTGTAAAGTGGAAACTTCTTCACAGGCACTACCTCTCCAGCATCTGAGCATTGCAAGAAGCACATACGGCACTCTGAAGTACAAGCATAAAACAGGTGTGCACCACACGAACTCACATACTGACTTCTGCACAAATACATTCCAAAATAAGTAGAATCTGGATGGTCCCAAAGAAGCGTCATTGAGGGCAAAAAGCAGCAATTCAAAGAATCAAAAACATAAAGTTCTGAAGCAGAAGTCAACGTTAGTATCAGATGACTATCTGGTGATACAGGACAGACAGCACTAATCATACCAGATACCTGTGGCAACGTTTTCTTCACATCCACAGACTTAACTCTTCTAAATCCATTTTTTATGTCAAAAACCGATATATGCTGTTGAAGGTTCCATGTGTCACTCATGAACAGGCACATAATATTCTCAATAAAAACACAATCATTGACATAATTCCATTCATCTAATGCCAGTTCAGTATCAGAGGTCAGAGGTTGAAGAGATAGAACACCATGTTCACTGATTTCAACTCCATAACAAAGAACCCAAACAGTCTTTTCCGTTGAGCCATAAACCAGACACATTTTCTCGTCTGGAGAAAGTCTCAAGTTCCACAACCGGGCAGATACATTAATAATATGGTATGGGCGGCACTCATATTGGTGGCTGAGTCCACCACTGGAGACACTCTCAAGATGGTCACTGGAATAAAGTGCAATGCAAGACTCCCAAATGCAGATAGCATGTTTATTATTGTTCATAAATTCTATCCGCTTGAGTTCTTGTTTCCGATCATCATCGCATAAGAACAAGCAAAATGCATCTAGTGCAATAAATGTACTTTCATCTGACTTTCTGTTGATGACGAACCTATTTCGTTGATAAGGAAAGAAACCGAAATTGTGACTATGGTCCATCAGCTTGCTCATAGTTCAAGTAGATTACAGTAGCAATGAGTAACAAGAGATCAAACCATGAAAAAGTACGGGCTTTCTGCAGGAATATGCTTCTACACTGCACACGAAATGGAAACAGAAAGAACAGCTAGAGAGTATGCTGCACACACTACAGTAGCCTGTTTTCTAGAAACAAAAAATGAAATAATGGGAGCATCCACAGTGGATCTCCCTCCTAAACATCTAAGATTGAAATGTTGCAACATATAACTTAAGCCACACGAACTTGACGTTTAGTTTTGCGTCCGCGCCCACACTTTATTATTATCGGCGCATGAGCCTGTTTTATCAGTGTTTTGCCGCCTCAATTCATTTTATTTTCAGCCTATTTCCAGCTGGCATACGTCTGGCAGCATGTTTGCATTTACCCTAGAGATCATTTGCATATTTTCTGATCGTTATCAATCTGATCTGAGATCGACTGCATGGCGCATGTAAATTACACCAGCAACCTTATTGCATCACGCAACAAAGAAAAATATGCGTCAGTCGAACATGAAAAAACGTCAGTCGAACATGGAAAACATTCCATTGCTTCGCTTGTGGTTGTTTGATCTGGTCACGAGTGAAGATGCTAGTTCGGTCACGAGAGGGAAGGTAGATTCAAATTGGTTCAGATCTGAGTGTAAGTTTAGCGACAGTACCATCGAGAGCCGCAAGCAATATGTTGTTCACATTTTTTTTTCGCCAAGATTTCTGACGATGGTGTCACAACCAGTATCAAATACAACTGGTCCATACTTTCTGTTCCGGACAGAATTACCTTGAAAGCTCCGTTCAACAAGCTTTTGGATGGTATGCATATAGCTTCGTTGTTTTGCGTTCTTTATCTGTATCAAAGCTTCTTTCCTTTATTTTGTGAATATTCATTGAACTACTGCCGTTGTTTATACTTTGGGTAATGAATCGAATCACTTTTACATTGTATAAACACATTTTCATGCTGTTAAACGCTGTCTGTGTACTTTTTCTTTTTGTTTTGTATGTAGTTTGTTCTTCATTTTTTCTGGGGAAGAGTATATCGCTATTCATAAATTTCTTGGTTCTTCTTTTAAAAAAAAGGCACAGGAAGAAGGATGAACTCGCTGGTCACTATAGAAAAAGAGTAACAGGCGCAGCTTAAATTGAATTCACTAACATTAAAATTTTTTAAAAATCAATGAGAGGCTGTTTAAATCTATTAGTTCTTACAGGAAAAATGAGAAAGAAAATAGCGGTTGTTTAAACTTTGCTGCTTGTGCATGAAAAAATGGGGAAGCAAGAGATCAAAATTTTTGGCTTGCTGGTTGTTAAAAAAATGTTAAGCCAGCAGGAGGCAGGTTCTTACTTGAAAAAAAAAAATAGAAGAAAAAAACCGTATGAAATATGATCATGACCTAAAGAAATATAGAAAAACGTCCTGACTCTTTTCTAATGATTTCTTGGTTGTCGTTAAGTGTTGGAGAACATTTTTTGCAAGGAAAATCTGAGCTGTGCAGCCTTAGTAGAAATTTCTTATTACTCCTGCAAGTCGTTCAAAGTAGTGAGTATTTACTGTGAGAAATCAAACAGCCTTTTTCCAGCAAGTGACGAATTTCTGCCTCACTATAATCGCTGTAAAGGTAGCCGTGTTAAAAACAAGAAACAAAAAACAGTGAAGGAATCTGATTTGGTCAGAAAAGAGCAGAAGACTCTTTTGTGAACGCTATGTATACGTGTAGACTGTTTCTTTGATTTACATAAAGAGCAAGTACTCATTCTGCTGAAAAATATTTTTTATTCATGGCGTTTTGCGAGTCTGATGTGCTAAGTCTGACGTGCATCGTTTGGTTTTGTTCATAGCGATATCGTATGCACTCGCTGAAATCGGA
>JAOBRC010784338.1:0-10084 GCA_027575255.1 Scolionema suvaense | reverse complement strand
ACTTTATGTCAATAATGGCTGTATTAGGGTTTTTTCATGTTTCAAGAACACTTGATTACGTTTTTGTGATTTGTGGTACGAATCTTATGGCTAACATGCTACTCTGTTCTTGTATCTAATGCAGAGATTCTCAATTAAGTTTGCGGGAGTCCACTAATTATGTGACTTGCTTCTCCGAATTTCAGCCTCAATTGTTCTTTATTTTGTTTTGACACAACAATGGCTTGAAGCGTGGCAATCTCTGGCATAGATTCTTTTTCTGTAAATGAATGATCTTTTAAATCTAAAACATATAACTGATATTTGAATTCGTCTTGCCATGACGAAGTCTTAGCTTTATTATATTACAAAATTTGATCATCTTGATTATAAACACTACACTTTTTATGTATGAACCAGAAAATTTGAGGTTGTTATTTATTTTTTTTCCAATTTTGAGCTTCATAATTATGTTCTTAATTCATTCTTATTTTGCAAGACAATATGGCTTGAACTTTGGTCATCCTTAGAATCGCTTTTTACGTACTAGAAAAATTATCTCTGAAAGCCAGAAGTTATTGATGTTTGAATCTATCCGGGTTTGTTCTTAAATTGTTCATCATATTTAGGCAATTGTGAATTCATGTTCTTATAAAATTGTTCTTATAAAAAGAGTGTAGTGGTGCTGTCATTTGTCATGAAGCCCAGCTTCCGTTTGCACTTAAATTGTTCTTAACTTCATGGCAAAATGGAGGCTTGGGTTGTTGCAAAGGTGTTCTTATAAAAAAAGAGTGTATGCCCCACTTTCCCCTGCTGAGAGGGGGGGGGAGAAAGTTTGATTAGATTTTGTGAGGAAGAATTGCTGTTTTGACAGATCATTTGTCAACAAAGAAAGCGATCCTATGTTAGACATAAACAGATTTTAGGCTAGCATTATCTTGTGACATAAGAACAAGATAATTGAGAAAATTGAACCTAGAAATTGGAAAAAAATTAGCAACCACGAGTGTCAGCGCAAATTTTCTGGTTGTTATATTGCAAAGAGTGTAATTCAAGTTATGAAAGTTGAGGTGAGCTGAGGGTCTTACAGTTGCATCACATGTCAGCAAAATTTGTTTCATGCAGAAGAACGTATATGTAAACAAAACAGCTAAAAAAATGAAGAAAAAAATTGGAAGAGCGAGCTTCAGCCAACATAATTATGTTATTACGATAATAGTGCAAAAGCTTCAGTAATAGTAGTGTCTCATTTGTCCCTTCTGAACACTCAAATTGATTTAAAGCAATGCTTTTCAGGCAGCTAGTGTATGAATAGAACGCTCATATTCGATTCGAACAATCACTAATGACCAGCTGATCAGTTTCATTGAGGAATTTGGGCCCTCAAGAGGGGTTCATCAGGGGGAACCCTCCATCAGGGGGAGGGGGTTGAGGAAATTGTGTTTTAAGGAGACCTGAGGTGTTGTATCAATTTTAGATGGAAAAGGAGTTGAATCTTGATAGAAACTATGTAAGTCTTTACCATAAAAAAGAGTTGCTGTTTTTAACGTCAGCTTTCCTCTTCGTGCAAGATTCAGAAATTAGTATTAATCTTAACATAACAGTTATGTCTTCTATGGATTCCTTCATTCAGAGTTGTTCCTGTTGAATAAAGTCTGATATATTGAAGTCAGAGACTTGTCTGCTGGAGAGTTGTTTCATGAGATCGTTCCATGTTACATACGCAGTCGTGCAGACAGATCGAGACGAAATCTTCAATGGTGCAGAATCGCTCCAATGCAGTTCAGCCGAACTTCTCCAAAGAGTCACCGATGTTGGATTTATCGTGTGAAGCTGGCTATTTTTCCATAATTCCAGCTTATTGTGATGTTTGAAGTCCAATTTTGGGATAGATCTGTATATACATTGCCAAGGTGCATCATGCATCTAATTGATGACTTGCATGTAATAATGTGTTATATTATTGTTAGTCGTGTTGTTTCTTAGAGTAGACGCATTTTCACGCTTAAACTTGGTGCCCGTGGCATACATAAAGTAAGCTATGGTACCTTATTATGGTACCTTATTATTACCTGTGCTTCATTGCTTCCTCAGTTGCATATCTTTGTCTCAAGTGTTCATCCCTCCCCCTTATGCATAGCAAAGTAAACGTGAAAAATTTGTCAATCAAAACTGTGAAAAAATGGCTGAATAGAATGACAAACAACTAAGAAAAGGAATCTGCAGAACAAAAGAGTGATAAGTTATAGTCAGCAGAAATCAGCCTAGAAACTGAAAAACAAAACATGGTCAAAATTGTCAAAATAGGTCGCTAGAATAAGCACCCCAAATAGCCTTGTTTGGTCGAACAATGAAAAAAATTAAGAAGAAACGGAGCAGTCAGAACACGAGCATACCATTGCATGAAAAAGTAGGTTGAAAAATGTTAGGACTGCAACAAAATGACTCGTAGAGCGACAATGAAGCTCAACTGAAAAGATCCTGTGAGTAGTGCAAGAACTGAAAAAATGAAATTAGTAGAAAAGGTTGGAACAGAAGATATAAAGATAGTTCGCACGAGGTAAGAAATGAAAACGAATTAGATTGCTAGGACTGTATGAACCAATAAAAAAGTTAAGACTGCTTGTACTGGTCAACTCAAATAGAATTGGGAGAACAATGTTGCACATCTGAATACGGTTGTAAAAGCGGAGATATATAGGACAGCTCAGGATATAGACGAAAGGTCCACAGAACAGTGTTTAAATGGCATAAATAAGAGCATATGAACATCACCAAATCGCCCAAGAGTATAGCGTCTAAATAACACAGAAAAAAAGGACGAATGGAGAATGTGCAACATAACCTTTCTGGTACCGAGTGAGAAGTTAAAAAAGATCGATAAAAGGACGTAAGATATGACGGGAAAGAAATGATGAGAACAGAACAAGAACTGCGAAATCTGGCTCCAAAAAAGTGCAAAAAGGATCGGTAAAGCAGCGTATGAACTAAGCAATAAGATCAGTAGAACAGCTACAAAACTGCACAAAAAAGTGAGCTTGATATCTGATTGTGAGAACATTGTAACACCGAGAGAAATATAACGTTAATGCGTAGACTACTGCAACCAAGAAAGCTTTGCGATAGCTGGTTTCCCGTCCATTTCTGTTCATTTGAAAACAGATTATGAAGTCACATACCAATCAGGTAAACTATCGCAAATGAATTATTCTATTACTGTTAAGAAAGGAGTGAGGGCAATTAACTAGCAACCATAATCGTGGATTTTTTTCGCGATCCAGAATTGCGATCATGCACATATAAAGTGCTTTCGAGATCTGGATCGGAATAGCGTCACGCTTTTTTCTCGATCAAATCTCGTTTTGTTAGCGATCGCGGAGGGAAGGCCATTTTTGCCCTGTACTGTAAGCGCCTCTTCTTTACCACTAACAAGAAATCCTGATACGATGTCAGTTGAGTGTACTTGGATCATTACCTAACTTTTTATTGCACCTTGTTAGTCGCAAGTGAGCTTGGACTGCAGGGGCTCTACACATTTCAGTGATTGTATGACTTCTTTGGTAAGATTTTCAACTCACGGAGTGTATTGGAATTTTAATGAAACTGCTTCAATTTTTTTAGTGGCATAGGAATGGAAGTGGAAACGGTTTTTTGACTTTTGGGGGATTATTGCTAGTAAGATTTCTCATCACCCTCTTGCAGGGGAGAGTGGGTCTACTCTTGCAGGCTTACACTTCACTTTTTCAAACATAAAGACATTGGGTAATATCTTTCGCAATCGTTTTTGGTTTTTGGTTTTCGGTTCATCTTGAGTTGCAAAGTTTCGCTTACTAAAACCAAACCCAAATTAATCCGAGCTGAGACTTGAGAGAGAGAAGCTCAACTTCATACCTTCATACTCTGTTAATTATGTCATTGCTTTCTCAAACATGCGTGATTATATCAGATGAGCCATCTGTCACTAGAAATCTCAGGGAGTCACAACTCATACGTGGCGGGGAGTCGGTTTCCTTGACAGGAATTTTATCTCTGTAAACTACTACCCCCTGCCAAGAAATTGCTCTTGGCAATGTTTCCGTCATGTCTATGCTCAGGCATCAAAGTTAGACAATAGCACTCTGCACTACAGCGAATTTTACTGGTCACTATATTCAGCAATAGTGCCCAGATTACCGGTCAAAATATGACCAGAGAATGTGGCAGAGTAATGCTTTCTATTCCTGGTAACACAAGAGTATCAAGCCGTCGTGCTCCATTCTACCTGGTCACTGTATTGAGGGTACTACATTGGCTGTGAGAGAAAGTGACGACTTGTTTAAAGTCAAGGTTCATCCAGAAAAGCATTTTTTGCACATCTGTTGGAAAATTTCATGTTTACTAAACTGTTATGGAGAAAATGTTATGCTGGGGAAACAAAAACAAAAACATATCCACACGTTTACAACAGCGTAAAATGTATGCATTTATTGGAAATTGAAGCAAAATGGTGGTAGCTGAGCACAGCAGAATATGTACAGGAACCATTGACTGAGAAAACTGCAAAATGACTGCAAGTGAGCAAAGAAATTGTTATACGAAAATTCAGGAATCGCTAGAAATTCAATAGGATAAAAGTTTACTGACAGACCGAAATGAAATGATTTTCAACACAGTGCAGTATGGTGCCTTACAATTTTAAGCATATCAACTATTTGATTATCATCACATCAATCATTTTGACTTTTTCAATTCCTGAACTACAAGTATAAGTTTCTGCAAAATTTATCTGCCATCAAACTGCAAAATTAGTTTCTCAAAAAAATTAGTGTTAACTCCAAATGTTTCAAGGAAAGATGTATTTTTATCAATAACCTTAAACCTTAGGTCAGCCGTCACTTTTAGTGCAGCAAAATAAAATGCTATTATTTTGCGACTAATATAGGGAAATATTTTCGCAAAAGTTTTACCTGCAAAATGTCCCAAAAAACAATTGGTGGCCGTTGGTAATTAATTCCGTTACTAGTAGTGCAATTTTTGAGGATGGAAATTTGATGCTGTTTGTGAACTTCATCCGTCATTCATTCAAACTGCCATATCAGAGTATACTTAAGTTTTTTGACTTCAGATTTAGATCTGCCATGAAATATTTGGCTGATACGGTTTATGTGGTTCTGGTTTGTTCATCAGCTTGATGAAGATGTCACAAATGATTTATGGATACCCGGTACGGAAAATGCTACGGAATTCAGGAATTGCAGGTGATAAACGTTCTTTTATTGGCATGTTTCTGTATTTTCTGTGTACGTAATGTGAAATTTAAATGATAATGGTGGACCTGTAGTATGTGTTTGTATTGATTATATCCAGGAAAATTGGTATTGATCATATTCAGGAATGTAGATCTCATGGGACAACTGGCAATTTATTGCATGTTTTAGATGAAAAAACCTGCATACTCGCGTTTGACAAGAAAATACTCTTCAAGGGTTAGCTATATTCTTGAATGAAATGATCGTTTCTTTTGCTTGCCTTGTTGCGTCTGTATTAACCCTATTCCTCATGGGCTATTTTATGTACGTTTATTTCATGAGGGCGGTAAAAACTACCCTCCCCCCTGGTTAAGATCTAAACCAGAGCAGCTCTGAAACTGAAACCTGGACTGTGTATAGGCCTGGGTATGTAATTTCTGAAACTGGAACCATTTTTGCCCTAGTCAGCAAATTTTTTATGACATCTGCATTTTTTCTCCAAAAATCAGAGAAAATCAGGACAACTTTTGGCATGCGATAAAATCAGAACCAAAGTAGATTAGGGACTATGCAATAGCTTGTTCGAATCCTTAGGGCTTTCAAGAAAACATTGAATAGATATCATGTAAAGTACTAGCCTAGCCCTAACCTCTCTTCTCTGCCATCAGCAACTCGTTCCTCAGTGCAGATTAGGCGAGAAAAGAGCTTGGTGGCACGCTCGCTTACCCGGTCATCGAGGCAAAGTGAGCGAATTTTGAACATCCAATCACAGCACGCGCATTGTTCCAGGTCACGCTTTGTTTAAAAGGACGCAATATGGCGCATCCACTTGTAGACACAGCAGCAGCGCATGTCGTGGTAAACACTGCAGCAGCGCATTGGCTTCGCCAGTTGTTACTGACAGGCAGCAATAAACCAGATCGATCTGCTGACCACTCTGAGAGAAAAGTGTCTCCCGTCTAACTATCGATCACAGAGACACAAAGCAATAGAGCGCTCTTATCCTTTTCGGCATATTGATGAATTGACGAATAGGTCAAGAAAGCACCAGCTGGTCGCGCTACACAGAGCAATTAAAATCGTTGCTCGCTATTCCGTTGCTAATTGGGTCTGCTTATTAATATTCATTTCAATCAGCGATGTCAGTAAAGAGTCCAAGGTATTTATTCCTTGAAATTGTGTCTGGAACGTAGCAGAATGGAGCATGGAGATCAAACACACATGTCGATTGTGTTGCAAAGTTTTAAAAACTGGAGAAAGTTGTTACTCACTTTTTCACCGTCGAGAATCGAAAAAACTTAAACCTAGTAGTACCATAGAAAATTTTTCTAAGAGATTAGAAAATATTGGCATAATAGTTAAAGGATATTCTAATTCTGTATGCAAAACATGTTATCGTTATATAGAAAAATACGAAAAACTCCAGTTAAGTCTTATGCAATATAACACAACTTTTGAAGAATGGAGAAGGCGTTTGTCGAACGAAGACAATAAACCTTCATCGTCAATTGCTGCAAGTACTTTAATGGTTTTAAAACGTGGTCTGTCACCCTCTGGCAAGTGGACACCTGGTGGAAGAAAAAAACAACGGTCATTAGAGACAGTTACCGAAATTGATACAGACATTGAATTGTATGGAGATTTTGTAGTAATCAGCAGAAAAAAAAATACCAGACCGTCAATCAACAAACCGCTGTTCCAATCCACACAAGAAAATGAGGTACTGAATGAGTCGAGTTCTGATCCGGTAAGTTATAACCTAATTCTTGGTTGTGTACAGACGGCAACAAGTTCCCAAGAGAAAACACCCCCACCCCCCCCCCCCCCCCCCCCCCACACACACACAACCAGACTATTACATTAACAATATCTGCACCCAAGACAAGTGGTTGGTAGGTAAACTTGCATATTTGTTTTGAAAAGAATGCACTTTTCCTTCTGTAAAATACCAAGGATGAGATGCGTTTCTATTTTTTAATTTATTTCATAAAACCGAGTATAGCAAGTGCATTTTGTGTCTGAGTACCTTGAGGAAAGAAATTTTTGAGGTTAAATGTTTTGAACATAGTCCGGGAATAAAGTTTTGCAGATCAACACTTTTCATAAATTGTTTGCAATTTATTTCCACACAAAAGTAAAACTTTCCGTGCTGCACTTAAAACTATAAAAGATAGTCAAACTTACTTCAAAGGTAATAGATGAAAATGCATTATTTCTTTTCGGAATCTTAATACTACATTTAATACTTATAGATTTTTGTGGAATTTATGTTCACGATGCGACTGTGGCTAAATTTCGCTGGAATTAATTTGCGCAGTTGACCGTTTTCGGGGGCTAAATAAAAACAATTGAAATTTTCTCCCCCTCCCACCCCCGTTAACCACTGCAAAGTGAGAAAAGTTGGGTTTACTCGTGGTTTTTGAGCTGCAAAGATTCCTACTGCGATAGACTTCATACTATCACATTAAGAAGGACAATTCATGCCACTAATTAACAGCTTTTAGAAGGCTTCAAATATTTTTTACAGAACGTCTCAAGCCAAAACACGAGTTCACGGAAGTTCATTCAGTCAATTTTCTTTGTAGGCGGGGATATGTAAGGGAGGTTTAGCACCTTGCGAACTCACAAAATGCTTTTTTTTCGCGAATTCTTTTGAAATTTACTGATTCGCCAAAGTTTATCCAAAAAAAAAAGTCACAAGTTTTCGACCTCACGAAAGTTTCTCCGAACAAAGTCTTGTAATACTTTTGGAAAAATTTGCGGAGAAAACGTTTTGCGATGTGCCAAAATTTATTCCGCTAAAATTTCTTCTGCAAACAAGTAATCGAAAATTGTTTTGACCGATTCTTTGTTTGACTTGCACTGATCTTTCAATTTACAAAATTACGTTCATCACTCATTTTTGTTTTACAGACCCGAAAACAACCTATCCAAAGAGAACTTGCATATGAGTGTGGTCAACGGGAAATGACAGATCTGGTAGACAATACGGAAAGCTGTCTAATGCATCAGTAGCGAACATAATGGAATTCTCAGATATAGAATTTCCAAAAGTATTAGATGATATGTGCCCAGTTTTGAGTGCTGTTCTTCGAGGTGCTATGGGAGTTGCAATGAATGATGACGAAAAAGCCGCGACACGAAGTGTTATAGGTGGTATGCTTTTTAAGTCGAAGTACCCAAATAGCAAAGCATGTATCCTAGCACGCCGAAACGACCAGATGATGATTGCTGCCTGCATCCGAAGGAAAGCTTTTAAGTGGCTCAACAAAATTGGGATCACAAATAGCTACGAGACAGCCTTACGAGTGAACAGAAAATCCGCAGAAGGTCACGACCAAGGTGTGAAAAGCTGGAAAGAAACTAAAGAACGGGCTACTACACAGATAAAGATTCTTGACAACTTCTTGCTGGAATCAGGGAAAGCGAAGAAATTTGCGGAGGCCATCAATGATATCCGTCATGCAGAGGACATTCCCGATGAAACTAGCACTAATTTGCTATTAAAATCCTCACAGGCCCGAACCCCGGGAGCAACAGATGACATCACAGCAGAACTTCAAGAATACCTTCACCGTCGCTCCAGTGAAGATGAATCAGAAGAGGTAACCGTAGAGACATTCAAGAAGCTTCTAGCCGATAAAGTTGTAAAGTATAGGGTAAGTGATCAAATGATTCTTCTTTTTCCCATTTGCCCCTTTACAAACAACTAAATTCTTTGCTGCAAATATTCTTTGCTTTTCAAGAAATGACCATAACCGTTGCTTATATGTTACTGTTTATTTCACAGGCATAACACTTCGGTCCCTGGTGAGGATGCTATTCACCCTTTGCAATGATTTACCATGATAGTGTAGTTTCTTTTGTAAATAAAACAAATGCATAGTACTAATAAGCATATCGGTTTGTCCAACTGCAAGACGCTAAGTTTCAAAATGGCTGAGGATATGTTTCGGCCATCCACTAAATCAAACATTATATCGCACTACACGTGTTTTATACCACCAAAACATATTAAACAGTCCTGCTCACGAAATACAAGATTAAATCAAACAGGATCTAAGAACACAGAACGAATATATTGACCAAAAGCGCGATGAAAGTGACACATAATGCGATACCTGGGCAGAACAACGATGCCATGAAACGCTATGAAGGCTACTTAACTACTAGTAGCGAATATTCTGAAAACATCACTTTCACTGCGTGTTCTTTTTATCCTAGATTGTAGGAGACAATCTCGACATCAACCAAATCAAGACATCAAGGACTTGAATATAAGCACCCCATCATTGGTTTCATCTGATGGCCGTGAAAGAGCGACTTCAACCTGGCTATGGTGAGCACTGATGTACTACACCTTTTTTTTATAAACAACCCAGATTTTTCATTTCGCCCCTAACTGTTCTTTAATAAATCCAGAAAAACCGGCCCAGAAGACCCTATCAATCAGACTGAGTTATTTACTAGTTGAAGATTCATTTCCCCACCTTGATTGTTTACAAGCTCCTTAGATTTTGAGCCTGTCTCGGGGCGCTGTTTATAAGCAAGTGTACATTAACGGTCCGCGGGGACACATATTTTGTTACCCATGGAGTGGACAGGGGGGGGGGGGGGGTACCACGGGAAACATACTTTCCGCTATAGCTAAAGAAATGAAACTTGGTGCACCTATTCACAATCATAATGTAAGGTCACATGACAAGTCATGAATTTAATAGAAATAGCTGTATTTTAGGAAAATTGAAAAATATTGAAAAGAGGCAACTTAACCTTACGCAAATACGACCAAATTTGGAAGTAGATTGCCAATAGCCGATAGAAAACGATTGCCGAAAAAAGAAAGTGAATTTCCCAAATATTTTGGTACTTATAGG
>JAOBRC010784227.1:0-10085 GCA_027575255.1 Scolionema suvaense | reverse complement strand
AGAAAGAAAATTGTTCCAGGACTTTTCCAGGAAATTTTGCAATTTTCTTGTTTTTTCCAGGAGATTCCCAGGAGTAAATCCATTTCCAGGAGTTTCCAGGAGATTCCAGGAGTGCTGGCCACCCTGCTAGTTCACCCCCATTTGGTGGAACGAAAACCATCTCAGCTTCAGAGAGATTAGCCCTAACATTAAGATATCTTGCCACTGGAGAAATATTTAGATCACTGTTGTTTCAATTTCGCATATCTAGAAGAGCGATCTCATGTATTGTGCGGCCTATGTGCAAAGCTATAAGCTCAAACTTTTCTGACAGATACTTAAAAGCCCCCATCAACAGAAGAAGAGTGGAAAAACATCTCAACGACATTCCACGAAAGATGGAATTTCCCTCACACATTACAGGCTGTAGATGGGAAGCGCATATCGGTTATACCACCAAAAAATGGAGGTTCTTACTATTTTAGCTACAATAATACTCATTATATGCTGATATGGGAGCAAACCGTCGCTGCAATGATGAGGCAGTATGGAGTAGAAGTGGCTTTCACCAGGCAATGGCAAATAAACAACTTGGTATATTGCCAGACGAACATTTACCAAGAACTTCTGAAAAGGCTCCACACGCTTTTCTTGGGCAGGGTCTCTAACAAATATTTTTTTCTCAATTTTCCTCCATTTTTTGGATGTTTTTCAAGGTTTTCGGAGCATTTTATGCTGATTTTCAAGGTCTTTTCAAAAATTCCGCCAGAAGACATACGGCCATTTGGTAAAAAATATTGCTGATGAATAAGCATATACGGATGCAATGCTATAATGAGACACATTTACTCATTTTTGCAACAGAAAACAGACACAAAATGAAAGCTATTTCAATAGCATCGCCTTACCCAAGCAATTTTGGTGACCACCCTTTTTGTCAGAAAATTGTATTTTCATAGACAACCATCAGAATATGTTCATTGCACTTGGTTAGATTGAGTTTCAAAACTAAACCTTTCATTAGAACAACAAAAATACCACAACTGAATGAGGCGCAACAGCTCAAGATGCATCACTAGCTGTACAAATCAAATGATACAAAATAATGACTAACAAAACAAAATAACTCGATGACTTCCAACATGTCTGAAGGTGTCACTTATAGTGTAAACATCAAGAAGATATCATAACGAAAGAATCTGTAACTGGTCAAGAGGAATCATGATCGATGTCATCACTTGCAGTGCCAAAATAGATACTTAATGCTGAAGAGGTTGATTGAAATAATTTGTACGGAGCGACACATCCACGCATGAGTCTTCTAAATAAAGTGTGCGGAAGCGAATCCCGGCCTTGCCATGAATTCTTCTAGTGGCTACTTTCAGTCAGATCTGCGGTAGCATCAATGCAAACTAACCTCAGAAACTTCAAGTCCCCAACAACCATCTCATGAGTGACAAGAGCAAAATAAAAACTGCTGGACAATAAGAAAGTTTATATAAAGTTCATGGATCAACACCACTTGAAGAGCAACAAGAACCATGACCACACAAAGTTAAAAAATTCGAGGACAAACATCCTTGAACCCTTCGAAAATTCAAAATGGAATAGATAATACTATATCGACAGTGTCCACCACCCGGAAAACATGATAGGTGAGAGAACCATTTTAGGCCTCCAAAAGCTAGATCAGCAACAGTGCAAAGAGGTGAAACGAGCTAGCACTTTATGGGATCATAGTATCCCCTGGACCAACCACAAGTTAGACCTAAAAAAAAGCACTAGTTTCAAGATTTTCAAAGTTTTCTCTGGCAAAACACTTCATTTTCAAGGTTTTCTAGACCACTTCGTCCAATTTCAAGATTTGCAACGTTTTCAAGTTTTCAAGGTCCGGCAGCTACCCTGTTGGGGATGATGCATTTGCACTCAGCAGAAACAGGATGAAGCCTTTTCCACAGAAAGACTTTATGGAAGAAAAAAGGAATACAATAGACGTTTCCCGAATTTTAATGACGCAATGTATCCTTGGCGTGAAAACGAGGCAATGTTGACAAACAAAGCTGAGAAACTATCATGTCAAATCGATAATGGCTAATTGTTCTCCTTTGCTCCCCTTGATCGCAAACCCTGAGATCAATGTTCCTATTGACATAGATATTTTAATGCTTGAGTAGTTCTAATACTGCCTGGAACAAGGTCATATGCATATGCCTTTTAGCATTCGTTTACTGGATGAGGAGGGAGATAGCAGCTTGGCGGCAGAATCTAGTCAGTAATGGTCGTGGAGAAAGTCGCTGGAGTGCTGTTGTTAACAATGAGAGAAGTATGTTTTCACTCTTCACTGGTTTTGGCTACCATAGGAATAAGAAAAGCAAAAGCTCACAAGCTCCCCTACCCTAAAATTTTCCATTAACCCTGGGCAATGAGGCCCCGTTAACTTTGTGTTCTGCGGAAACCCCCTAAGGGGGCTGAGAAAGAATTACGAGATCAAATCCCCCCACCCCCTAACATTAGGGGGGACATACATGAAAGCCAAGATACCTGAATATTCAGAGATATGCTTAGGCACAAGTCCGGCAAGGTTAGAAACATGAACGGATTGGAGTCATATAAAATACAAGCCATGTGGCTGTCTCGAGCGACTTGTTTCAATTTTTTTGTTCTTTTTCTTACTTCGAATAACATTGCCTGCTACTAGAAACAAAATGCATCAGATCCAATAGTAAACTCGTCATGCAAAAGAAAATTTCGGTAAAGCAAACATGTTTCGTTTAGAACCGCAAAAAAGTGAGAGCTTTAAGGATAGCTGGATAAGAAAAGAAATCTTTAAGAAAAGCAGGATGTAGAAAAGCAGGATGTTTCTTTCAGATTGCAGAACAAACAGGTAAAAGTCCACAGATAGAGCCATAGCGACTAAGAAGAATTTCACAACACGTCAAACTTCTCCTTCTCAATTCCAGTGACCAAGATTAGAATAGGGCTGATGACCAGTCTTAAAGATTCTTGCAGTATTCTTTTCTACTCCTTTCACTGCTGCTCACCCACTGGAAAACCAACTGAAGCTATGCCAGGCTTGTCAACATTGATCAATCAATTCGTAACAGCAATAGTTTCCATACCCTCCCTCCCCCCCCCCCCAGACCTTACTGCTTCAGGGTGTAGCATAACATTATGTATTGCATCGAAATATCCTGCAATCTCTAAAGGCGGGGATGCACTATAAATATCAAATTTATAAAAATTTACGGCAAATTTACAACATAATTTACCATGAATTTAGCAGATATTTATTAGGTATTTACAACATGAGAAACTAAATTTATAGCACTTATCAGTACTTATCAGAGCTCATTACGTTCGCCAGCGCACGTCGCACTGAACACGCTTGAAATCAAACTTTTTGGATTTCATCTTGATAACATGTTCAGATTAGCAATAGGTCTATAGTTCGCATTGGCTCGAAAATTCCGAGTCTGAAATAACGCCGGAAACCAGTAGTCAGATCTGTTGTAGCTGTTCCAGTTCCAGTTTCGAGCGAACGAATTGTATCTACTCACCATGAAAGCTGCCGTATTCATAACTGATGTCTGTAGCCCTCTTGATCATGAACTTGTAATTCGACTAAGATTTGACAATACGGTCTTCGTTCCTTTCACAGGAGCCATTATTTGACCCAAACTTTCCTCGAGCGTCTCTTAAGGATTTTGTATCCTATTTGCTATAAAAACTAACAACAAAGCTGCAGAAGTCTGCCTCCTTCTAGCATCTATGGAGTATAGAACGAAAGTAGGCAGCTTTGGCACCAAATTGAACTTACGTACGAGCAGCTGCTATAAATTCTGGATGACCGATTATATAAATTCCCTATATTTATTTCATCAATACCTTATCAATGTCTTATAAATGTTGTTATAAATGTCTTATAAATTTATTTTATATTTTAAACTAATGCTATAAATTTCCTGTCATTATATAGTTATAGTGTATCCCCGCATTAAAAACCATGTCAAGCTCTAGGACCCGTAATCTCTGGTAACTTGCCAACAGTTGTTGCGTGCAAGCATTTTCATAACAAGTGTCGTTCATCCTCAATGATCAACTTGTACCTGAAACAATTCTTTGGCGTTGTTTTCTTCATGTCTGCGTAATTGCATTTATCATTGGTCAATCAGGAAGGAAAATAAAAATTTCTCACAGGTCTAGATAAAACAATGCAGCACATCAACAATTCTCAAGAGGTTCACTACAGTAGCTCCAGCATTTGTATCAACTCAATGAATCCAGTAGCATCACATAACAGAATAGTTCGTTCCATGTTTGAGGCACCTCACTTCTGCTGCTTCTCTCAGCACCTCACTGAAAATAAAGTTTTAGTTTAGGTGGCATTCAAGCTTGGATAGTACAAGTGATCAACCAACCCGGTGCCCATCAGGTTATTTTGATTTGAAAATTCAGCCACTATGGAAGGAAATTTTGTAAACATTGCACCCGCAATGCATCTTGGGTGCCCATGCCTCTTTAACTGCTCACAATAAATCCTTAACTTGTCCTTTTCTGACCAAGAAGGTTGTAGCAGATTCATAGGCAGCAAAATCTCTTCACACATTCTCGTATACTTACAAAAAAAGGGGAGGTTATACTATATACACAACTCGCTACAATACCATTCATAACGGCATAGGGCATAAGGGATCAGAAATTTCTTCGATCTGGATAGCATGCATGCACATAATGCATCTAGGAAGAATCGTAGCTCTATTTCTGTTTCTAGTGCACCTGGGCATGTGCAGTATACAGCAATAGAGCACTTAAGCACGCCGGCTAGATGTGTAATTATTCTTAGCTGGGCAAAGTGCACCTGTACACACCCAATATTAACAGCAATGAGCATAGTATGAGACATTCTTGGTAATTCTGAATAGCAATACTAGCTACTGTGAAACAATTTATAGCAGGGCATAGTGCAAGTGGGCATGCCCATATTTGGTAGTATTAATAAAGATTATAACACCTGCATTAAATTCTGACATAGCACTGAATTGCTGTGTTGCACTCGACCAAGTCGGATTTATGTGTTCACTCCTAGTAATCCTAGGAGTGTGGTGCACAAGGGCACAACCTGCAGAGATAGTGATAAACAGAAGAAGGAATTTTCTTAGGGAATTTGGAGCACTGAACTCTTTTTGACCATACATAATATTGCAATACTGTTTGTGGAAACACATGATGATAGATATAAACGGTATGAATAGATGCCTGTAACTGATAAGGGCCAAGAAGTAGGAAAAAATTGATTGTACCCTAATTTCTAAAAACTGAAGAAATAACATGATTGTAACAATCAATAACAAAAGAACACTATTATATTTTCTCAGAAGTTTCAAACTGAAGTTACAAAAATGTTACAATGGGATCTAGAAATATTTTGTAAAATTCCTAAAAATTGCCATGTGCAATCCAAACAAAAATTTGTGGGAAAATCTGCTCCATACCTTAGTTTCCATTCCTAGTCTTGACCTTCATGCCAAATGACAGAAAACTCTGAGGAAGAATTTTCCGGGAAAATGCATTGCTGACAGACGAAGAGAAGGACAGACAGACCTCAGTTTATAAGACTCTTCCGCTAAAAGTGGGAGTCGAAAAAAAGATCGCTAAGACAGCATAAACACTACCAAAAAAAGATTGCTAGAAAAGCGTAAAATTAGAAAAAAAGATCCATGAAAGAGCATAAGACTAAAAGAAAAGTAGGTAGAGCACGGTTCAACGCAAGAACAATAGAATAGTGTAAAATACTATGTATCGCACCAGTTCAAACAACCAGTGCCTTTAAAACGAACAAGAACTCTGGTAGAAGTACATGTCTTCACTCCTAGTAGAAGGTCACGATACATGTACAGGGACATCAACTGCAAGGTGTTAAGTATGGGAGTGGCAGCCATAGAATCATACTTTTCATGAAATAGGTAAGCTATTAGGAAGACGCATAGTCTAACAGTCCTTTTTGCCACAGAAACTCTCCACATGTATGCCTCTTACATCACTTTACAATTAGTTGAATCACGTGGCAATGGATCATGAACGAATTTACAAAACAATGCACAAAATAAATTGCCCATTGAATAGTCAAGTCGTCAAGAAGATATGTAAATCTCACATCAACAAAACTGGATTGTGGAAGAGAAAATATCGCCTGAGCATGCTTCCAGATCCTGAAAGACTATTTTGAACAGAACGAGTGAAGAACGAAAGGTGAACTAAAAACAAAAATTGAAGGCTGCATTCTGAAAGAAAAAAGAGTTGCCACGCACGCCTGTGGTCATACAGGCTGATGCAACTTAATTAGCGTGCACAATCAATTAGAAGCTGCAGAATCAAAACAAAACAGGAACCAAATACTTAGCAGATACAGCCAGGCAACAAGCTCTACCAGAAATAAAAGAAGGTGGGCAAAATAGAGACTATTTCTTATCATGATTGCAACTCTCCAATTAAAAAACTGATCCAATACACATACCTAATACTACATGGCCACACTCATGAAAGAGACTAACAGAATCACAAAAACGATTCCGATAAAAAGAGAAACACAATCTGAAATGAGATAATAGGTTTCAACTATAGCTGAACCATTTGATGATACTACCTGTACATTATTTGCATTAATAAATCCTGCTCTGTAACAGAGAGTAATCTCTCCTACTCACAGGGTACAGTATTTATAAGGCCGGCTATTGTGACCAGCATGACTACCACAATAAACTGAACAACACATATAAAACTAAGACATTCCCATGACCACAAGCTGCCATAAAACACTTTGTGACTTTATTTACAGAAACAAAATTTGGTATGATATCATACCACACTTTGATCATGTATTTCAATGCCTATTGGCATTTTCCATGCGAAGTTACGTTTTTGCTTCATAACTGCTATATCTGATACTTGTTGCCTAAGTGGTAGGCCATAACACATAATTCACTGGCAAAACATCTCAAGCATGCATCACATGATACATATTTGAAAAGCGCTGACAACATCAATGTTGATCAAAATGTTCATTCACCAGTAGTGCGGCCATCGATTCGGAGTCAATTGTGCTAGACAGGACACGATAAGTGACACTTTTCGACCAGTAGTATGTACCAATACTTTTGAAGAAAATGATTCAAAACTATGTTCCCGTTAAAGCCTATCGAAGTTCCAGTTGTAAAATATATGACTAATGGTCATCCTCATTTAGAGCATGCAAGAAAGGGGTGCTTCATTACAAAATATGAATTGCACATTGCCACCTTCACGCCAAATTTCAGAAAAATCCATTCCGTGGTTATACGGGAAAATGTGTTAGTGAAAGACGGACAAACCTTGTTTTCTAGGACTCCTCCTCTAAAGGGGGAGTAAAAAAATAGAGTAAATTTGGCGACTTTTCAGGTCTGCAAAATAGCCCCTGTTCACGTATTGAGGCTACTCGGAACAGTATTCCTGCCAACTTTGAAAATAATTGGTGCTGTAGAGTGATTCAATCAGACTGCTCAGAAGTGCCCGTCAGGCCTGGCTCCATGTTTCCAGCACTAAAAATGCTAGAATTGCCCCCAAACAGCTTTCATAATAACATAAAATTCCACAAAACGCCCCGACAGGGAACCTCCTCATCAGTAACTGAATTCAACGATTTTAACTACAGCCACTGGTCCACCGAACAAAATGAACATGGAGCTTCGACATAGTATCGAGGACCCCATTCGACAAGGGTTACCATAGAGTAGCTCAGCTGTGGGAAATGAACAATCAAGATCCACCTGAATCTTTATGACTCGGGTTAGCACAGTTGGTTATGCAACTGACCTGTAATGTTTAGGTTCCAGGTTCAAGCCTCCCTCTGGCTGGTCAGCACTAAATCCCTAAAGATTGAGATGGGTACAGATTCTGTAATTTCTCAGAAGCTTTGTGAGGAGAGAAGAGCAGCATCTGACTTTAGCAATTTGACGAACCTACTTACTCATCAGCATCCAAATTTAATATGGCTAATTCAATCTACAGTTTGGTCTTAAGGTATCGTCAAACTTTCCGCACAGTCTTCCTTCAGCCCGTCATTCATATTTCACCACTAGGCTTTTGAGAACCACTTTTCCATCAGCAGCATATACGTTATTCTGTTTCGATAACTATATAGATGCTGGTTATCATGAAATCTTGACAGTTAAGGTATTTCGCTTTGATTTTCTTGGCTTACTTAACCCTAATTGTTGTTAGCTGCGAAGGCATCTTCAGACACTGTAGTTGCGGTGGAATGGGGATGGGGGGAAAAAAGCCAACATCCAAATTACTGTATAATTATCCAACAAATTGGCAGAATTTTTACTCCAATCACCATTCTGCAAAATTTGATATTTTATGAACCATTTACAAGCTTAAATTTGCAGAGAACATGCTTACTAAAATAATACTACAATTCACCAGGTTTCAATATTTTACGCAAAAGAACATTTGCCATTTCTACAACTACTAGCACTCAGGGAGGTATCCTTCTCACTCAGACATATCTCTCATTATGTAATTACACTTTACTTGAGACTAATCTATCAAGTACATTGGCTTTACTATATACAGTCTAATCTATCTTCTAAGCAAAATTGGATATTACATAACAACTATATATAAACAACCAAACTATCTTTCAGATAAACTTGTCTTCATATATGTTGCACCTCCTTATTATGAAACAAGTACAAAGCAATCATTTAGAAAGGCAGATTTCTACCTTCACATTCATGTTTTAATTGTCACATAGCTGCATGATAAATTTGCACATTTCTTACTTTATGTTGTAGAGCTCTGTATAGCCTGACCACTGAAGCACTGTCAGAACAAGCAAACGATACATTACCAGAATCTTTCATCATTTTTGATGCTATAAAAAAACAACAACATTAGGTCAAAGGCAGCCAAGAACACCTGTCACAAACACACTGGACTACAAAAAATTGAATGCTGAATTATTCACATCCAAGGCATATTCTAGATGGGCAGGGCATGCATTCCATGTCCAGAAAAGGGCAGCATTTTAAAGGTTTGTTACAAGATTCTATTGTTTTAAACCATGAACGGCAAGCATCGTTGAATAGTCAACATAGGTCCTGACATCATAACTAATAAATTATTAGATACTCCAGATGGCCTACTATAACAAACCCTATAACAAACCCATAGTATGAACCCCCCCTTTATAAAAGGAAGGGGGGATGGACTTTCCAAAAAATTGAAAAAAAAAAGGGGGGGATTAAACCAGGAAATACTGTATCCTTCAGGACGACCTTTGGTTACAAGTATTAAAGTTGCATGCATGAATGTCTGAAAGTTGCGTGAGCACGTTAATATGTGTCAGTCATCGTGCATGCACCAGGAAGATGGGGGATGCCAGAAAGGGAGGATTGACCAAGAAGGGAGGGGATTCAACTCCTCTGCACACTACGAACACAACAACATACCAACCCTGACAGCTATGGCTACTGATACTAATGCCAAAACAAGCTAACAGAGATATTCGAAAATACAAACCTCCTATATGACACATGGTCAAGAACATAACAATTGCTGTAAAAGACGGAAACGGAAAAAAAAGAGGGAAAAGCTGGTCTGATTCCGTCAGCATAAAACACACCTCAGCTATACTCGCAGCTTTCACAGGTCACTGGCTGGGTGGCTGGCCAGCACAAAAAGTGTGGAGAGAAATCCCAAGAGAAGATTTTTGTATTGATAGCCGACATTTCTCTGGGAGAATATGGGATCTTTGATGAGTGCAGTGGTGTTTGGGCTATTTTTGGTGAAAAAAACATGTAACGCTGAGCGGTAAAACAGTTCTTATTAAGAAAAAGTAGCAAGACGTATAACTACACTGCCAAAAGCAGAAATCTTGGGCAAGATAAATTATCTCAGTACATCTGATGTCAAGATAATTTTTGCCAACTGCGAGATTTCAAGAATATTTATCTTGGTAATTGAGAAAAATTAATGTTGAGTGCCTTAAAATGTTCATACGATAAACAAGGCGATTTCTAACTCAGAGGTAACGGAATTATTAAAACTTCTAGGAGTCTAACTCT
>JAOBRC010784226.1:0-17182 GCA_027575255.1 Scolionema suvaense | reverse complement strand
GTCCGATGAAATTTTGGGCAATTTTTTCGAAATTTTTCATACATAGGTGGACATTTTTGCTGACGTCAGCAAAATTCAAACTTTTCAGCAAACTCTTAGACCATTTTCTAAAAGTACACATGTTTGTGCACCTTTGTGCTAAATTTCACGCTTTCACCATGCTTTGTTCAGAAATTAAGGTAGGGGAGGTAGTTTTACCCCCCCCCCAGTTTCGAACGTACTGTCCAAGGGCCCAGTGCAAATAGGGTTAAACTGTTCATCTATCTTTAATATTTTAGCCCTCATATTTTTAGCAACAGAAAGATTTATGTGCACTGCAAGTGTTACATTTGCTGTATCTGCTGCGCAAATCTTCCTAACATATGGGTTTCATTTATCCTCGACACTTGATGTCTGTTACTCATGTGGTAATTCTTGTTTTTGAAAAGTGCTTGGATGGTAGACGAATGCTCAGAATGAAAGAGTTCATTAAATAAGAAATCCAGATTCAAAGCTTGAGCCTGAGGTTTTTCTTAATGTTTTCTTAGAATTTTGGCATTTTTCAGGCTAATTTTCTTATAAAGCGTTTTCTTATAAAAAAGAGCATGTATTCGGATAGGCATGTGGATCATCTCTTCTTTTTGGATATTTGAATTTCGTAATGATTTTAATCTTGGCGTAAAACTTTATGCCAAAATTCTTATGTAAGAAAAAATAGTTATTATGCTTTTCCTGATTTTCGGACATCAGAATTGTCAAATTATTGAGACGATTCAGAATTTGGCTAATGATAATGCATTGCAATACGTTTACATGCATCCTTTACCGTTTTTGCCAGTATTCTGGGTGCTTATCCCCTTTGCGCCTGGTGTAGACATAGATGACACATTTTAGATGAGGTCAAATAGGATGTTCATTGTGTTTTTGCATGTTTCAACTGCAATGAGCGACTAAAGTTATTATGGAATTTGCTTTTAGAACACTTCTCATGCTTTACGTAGATGGTCTGTCATGTATCTACCCACTAACAGCCACTGGCATCTTAATATGTTCATTAGTAGAGTTGGAGCCTGATGTCAACATATGACGACATGTTTTTCAAAGTCGTGATTTGGAGCTTTCAAAGGGGTTTTACGCTTCAAAACTCCATCGTTCGACCTCATATTTACTCAAATTTATTCAAAATTTAGTATTTTACCATTCCACGTACTTTTCTTAGGTATTATGGCTACCGGAATTTTCTCAAAATTTACAAATTTGCTTGGTAAAAGCCTGTTGTCGACATATGTTGACAGGTAAAAAACACAGAAGGACTTTGAAATGCTAGAATTTTTGTTCAGAACACGAATCTAAGGCATCATAATAGTGGGAAAATACCTGAACCAACATCTTCAAAAAACTATTTATAGGTGTAGGCGTGAAGGGATTATTACCATTAAAAATTTGAGAACATGTCGCTCGAACAGTGTTCTCTACATAGTCTGTTAGTTTCGTATAATTGAGTTGATTCCATCGCAGTACAGTTATCTATCACGGTAACCGAAACCAAATGCTGCAAATTTCAAAGGGCTGCGAAGATTGTCCGCCCTCGAACTTTTATTGTTTGCACTTGTTGAATTGTTACAGCTATGAGGAAACCTAACAAAACGCTATGAAATGATTTGAAATGATTTGTAACGGTTTGACACACTATGATAGGGGTTTCATAACATTTCACTATTGTAATGCTAATTGATTAAAACACTTTTGAAACGTTTTTGTAATGTTTTCAGGGTATGCAATCAGTGGGTTTTTGTGCGGAGAATCACATATATAATCAGATTTTGGCTTAGAGCTTAGGCAGCTAGTACATCTACCTACCGTCCTGCCAGATGGAAACAGTTTCCTCATCCACCTCTCACACGTTATTTCTTGCCGTTGCTAAATCGCCGTGGATGAACATACCGGCAGAAAGTTTATAGCTTGCTGAAGATCATTGCATTGTGAAACGCAGAACAGGGCAAATTAGACTTATTTACGTACCACATACATTTACGAAGGTGCGCAAAGCATTTTATGTTGGCACTTCGAGTGAGGCAGCCGTTGCTCGGGACAACTGCATTTGAAAATAAAATTGTGGAGCAGAAGAATAATTTTAAAAAAGGAATGATGGTGTTTTCACAGCTTCCGCCGGTCGGACAACTTTTTTTCTCCTGGAAAATAGGACCGGCCGGGTAGCCGGAAATGCAGACTTCTTTGAGGATGGCCTGAATGCTCTGCATGGAATATTTATTTCCGCTCAGAAAACTGCCTAAATATGAGTTATGAGAATCTAATGCAATCGGAGCGGAATTCTTCTTCTGAAAGAAAGCTGAAATTGGCCGAAACAGTTAAAAATAATTTTGTATTTTGTTTTCGTTAAGTCAGTTTTTTGTGTATTACTATGTTCAGGATAATGATGTAAATATATTTAGGCAGAATTTTGGAGGCAAAAGAAATTACTTACTTATTTTGAAAAGACTGCCTGATATAAATCCCATTACGTGGAAACCTCTTACATGAGCCTGTTCCGCTAATTCCCAGAAAAATTATTTTAATTATTATGCGATGGTACACTGAAATCATAGACGTTCACGATTTCTAGTGGTCTTCCGCCATTTTGAGCCATTAGCCCTGAAATCCATGGCAAAACCTTCCTTGATCGTGGATGCCTGTTTCAAGATGGCTGCGGTGCTGCCAGACGAAGAACGATGTAGCCATCTTTTGTGTAGCTGCAGCTAGCTATAACTACGAAAGATCAGAATTGCAGGGGATTTATGGAAACCGCTAATTTTGAATAGCTAGTGCATGAATGAAAGCGAAGAAAGACTAATGCAGAATGGATGTTACTCCATTTCCTTAAGGAAAATGCGCTCTAAATTATGCCTACGATGCCAAGGAGATCTTCAGCAAAATGCCTCCGTAATTGCCGAGGCAGATTGCATTGCTCCCTATGCAGGCCCTCGGCATTTTCGACTGCCGAGGTGTTGCCGAGGCAGATTAGTGTGGCTACCCATTGCCTTGGCAAATTCATTGCCGAGGTGAATTTTATTGAAATGCAAGCTCTGCATGGAATAAAAAGGCAAAGCAATCTGGCTGTCCTAAGATTGTGCCATTAAAAGGTGAAAAAAGGGTTCGGGCGTTGCTCCGTTCTACTCAAAATCTAACTAAACAAAACAGGGCACAGAACTTGCAAGAATTTCACAAAGACAAGGTGAAATGTACAACAATTAGCTCTTAGAAAATAAACAGAACTTTTTTGTCCACATCTATCCTCGATTGATGTTTGATGTAAGAAGTTACCTACTACGTTGAACATCAACCCCACATCTCCTCAAGGATAAAAGTTAGCCCATTTAGAAACCAGGATAACAATTGCAGCCCCTAATTTGATCAGTTGGCTGCAGTCAAAAGTCACTGGTCACAGGTCATTCTTTAAGTACTGTACTGTAAGTTTCATCTGATATCGGAACAGTCTCATCACCTGATTTCTGATAAATATTTGATAATATGGGTCGGTAATGCTGACTATGGTTACCCTGGGACCAGAGTTTTCATTCCTCTATACCGGAACTTCTGGCTCTTAACCGTGTGGAGGAAAAGAAATTTCTAGCACAAGATCAGGGCAGGCGTCCCCTATGCATAGAAAGAGCCGATAATTCCAGGGTAACAATGGTGGTAGCATGAATGATATCCACTTGGAGTCAATTTTGGTATGCACAGGAAGAGACAAGCAATTTCCTCTGTTCTGTTAGTTTTGTTTGGCTATACATGGCTCCTTTCACCTCCTGAATGGAAGTGCTTCTCTCTGATATGATTCAGTTTTAGTTTGGACTGCTTCAAAAGTAAAAACACTATTTCTGACTTGCCATTACCAACTTGTTAATCGCCATCACTGCATTGCCATTGCCGTGAAACCCCAAACTCCTCCAGTGTGTTCGATGATAGACTAATTTTTCTTGGCTTGTGTCATTTAGAAATATGATTGTTATGACTTTCAGCACCTCTGTAAAAGGATTGTAGTTATATTGTTGTGCATTGTATTGTGCCAAGAGCATCAGATTTACTCCCGAACAACTCCACATGCAGCAAGGTGAGCTTGCAGGCATGGCGATAAAGTATTTTAGCTTTTAATTAACGTAGCACACTCAAAAACTATTTTCGGACGTTGGTAATATCCAAATCAAACAAACGTTGAAGAATGGTGTATTGCAGATATCTGAATACTGATCTTTCTTTTTACTAATTTTTACTAAAGCAAGATTCACGCTTATAGTTAACAATAGCCCTGTCCCTCTCACGTCTCCGTTCGCTCTCCACATTTTTATCGGACTTCTATATTTCCACTCTACGATCTTCTTTTCTCACCTAATCTGCACTGAGAAACGAATTGCTGATCGCAGGGAGAAGAGGTTAAGGCTTGGCAAGCAATAAAAAGGCTTTTCAGATAAGATGTATGTGTTCCATAGCTACAATTGCTCTAAAGGTACATCACCAAAATTACTAAAAACAATGCGCAGATCATTGCTTGTTGCAATAACAAATAAACCAAAAGAAGATGTGAACATGGACATTTTTGCATAAGCTGAACTGTGTTTCACGAAATCTTCAGGGAGAAAAATTCAGAAAAATCAATTGAGCAGCTGGCTAATCATCTGTTGAAGATACATGATGCAGATCATGCAAATGAGCTTCAAGTATACCAGTCCAAATTGCCGAGTAGCCAAATAAGTCCATTAGTGATGGATGGACGGAAGAAAGCAAGATCGGGTTCATTCAAAACAAGAGTCCAACCAGTCAGAGACTGATCGTGAGCCATAATGGCTTATTGTCGATGTGTGTAAGATATCTTTTGTTTTTTGGTATGGGAGAGCTGCAGAAAATGTAAATTTGAATCAAATTAACGATGATTTATGGAATTCTAGTGGTCATATTGAAAACTGCTAATCTGATTAGTTATTGCATAGCTACGGTGAATGTTCACCAACACCACGTGGCTTCAATGAGAGACATATCCATGTATTCTGCCTCTGGAGTGATACTATGTAAATGTGTTGTACTGATGCATAGGTGATCAGGTTTTTTTGCCTGCATTGCATACGCCAGCATAGCGTTAAGTTGTAAAAGAGCTGCTGTCCTTCACATAAATTTTGAGACTGTTTCCATTCTTCAGCCTATTTTCAAAACCATGTTCGTTCAAAACCATGTTTGTGCAAACGCTGATTATAACTCTGAAATTGCGTCAAAGCTGACACAATCAACCGATTTCGGGGCTATAACAACTTACAGAGTATGAAACTAGTGGGATTTCATTGCCTGAACAGGTTCACAAGTCACTGCTGTAAATTGGCATAATTGGCAAAATCTCGAAAAAGTGGGCGTGGTCATGAAAGGGATGCCTGTCCTATCTGTCAAACCGGATCGTCAAGCCAGGGAGGCTTGATTTTCTGAGCGGCTGGAAGATATCATTAGTCCTTTGCTTGTGGCGAGTGTTTACGCCATATCTTGCACATGTCTCAATATATTTTGTGAAGGATTGTAGCTAATTGTGCCTTTTTTGGTGTGACATGAAGATTCTGGATTAAGTTTCCAGGTGTTTACTAATTCTGTGACATGTTTTCATCAGCTACCTCTGCTGCACATATGCCCGAAGCTTCAGACAGTTTCTGATTAAAAGTCTTCAACAAACCACTGATTGAATACAACTTACGTCTGTACTTATATGCAGCTATTAATTATGTATGTACTTTGTGTACATAATTATTTTCTCTTGTTATTTCAGATGAACAAGCTTGTGCAGGTAAGAATCAAGTATTTCATCCATTTGAAGTCAATGTTTTTTTTTGTGTGTGTGTGTATGTGCGATGATTTTGAGGACTGCCTGTGTTTTGCATTAGTATAATTATGTGTGCAGGCATAAGTATCATTTTGTTGTGAGCATGTCTACTTACAGTATTATATATTATTCTTCAAAAGATTTTTGTAATTGTATGATAATTTGATGTAGACCATGTAAGTAGTAAATACTCAATGCAAACTATTTAAATATGTTGATAAGTAGACGATTCCCGCTTTTCTAATATTAGCCTAGGTTAGGCAACTGTGGCCCTCGATCTTCACTGATATGTGCTCTTGTGCATACGTTGTGTGTGTGTCGCATGTGTGTGTGTGTGTAGCAATTTGTGCAGTGGAGAGCAGTATGAGTGGGTATTATGTGCAGAGATATTTAGCATGGCCTCATAGGTATTCGCTTTGAACCTAGCCTGGTTACCAAGCGCAGACTAACCTGGGACCAGATCCTACCATTCTAGAAAAATGTCGCGTGCATGCTAAGTTTTAGTGGTCAAAAAATGTCTTCTGCATCAGGTGTAGGCACGTCTATGCAAAACATAAAATCAATTTTATGTAGCCTTACGCATGCTCGTTCGGCTGTGTAACATAATCCAATTGTTAAACTAGCCAATCAAATATGCACATGAACAATTAGCCATTCTCAATCGAGTGCAGAGAAACTCTGCACTTTCCACAGGCAGCAAATAAAAGAAATCGGTGAACATGGCCAGATCCTCATTTCTTGTGCAGGGAACAGGCCAGCAGCCCCCTATGCAAAGAAAGAGGATCTGGTCCCAGGTTAGCAGCGACTTTATTGTCTGTGACAATAAGTAACCTCCATCCCAAGTTACGTCGGTGTATGAAACTCCTTACAAATAACCATTTAAACTATACCTGTGAATAAATATATGGAAGGCATAGACCCATACTGATAACCTTCATAATTTCCACTTGATTACATCGGAACCAACAATGTTCATCACAAAGGAATAGCCATTCAAACTATTCCTGTCAATAAATGTATATAGGGCATAGACCCATATCAATAACCTTCATAATTTCCACTTGATTACATCCGAATCAACAGTATAAACATCACAAAGGAAAAAAAAATGATCAGATCTTTCTTGACGTGATTCTCTGTTCTCAAAAACCTCTGTTCTCAAAACTTTTGGAAGAAGTTTGTTTTGATCTGAGTACATAAAAACCATAACATGATACATATCAACCTCGAAAATATTCAATGCTTTGTTTTCAATCTTTAGTGGTCTTGCATGTTTTTTCTTCTTGATGTGATACTATTCTAATCGCTCTCTTTTGAAGTCTATGTAGTCTGGCCAGGTTGGACCTAGGAGTCCTGGCCCATGCAATGTATGCGTAATTCATGTATGGATAGACAAATGCAAAATATAAGCTCTTCATTGCTTGATTGTTGAGATATCGTCTTGCTTTGATATTACACCAATGTTCTTAGATACCTTAGTGTCCACGGTTTTTATATGCTCTTTCCAGTTCAAGTTTTCATCCAGTATTACTCCCGGAAATTTTATGGCGGACACTCTCTTGATTTCCTCGTCACATCCTGAGACGATTATTGATCATCATATGCATTTTCTGAGACAAAGAGGATGTATTTTGTTTTACTGATGTTTAAAGACAATTAATTCGCACAGAACCTTTCACTGATCAAGCGAAGCTGCTTCTTCATAACTTGGAAAAAAAAGGTATATTTTTGGACAAGACAAATAGGTTGGTATCATCTGCAAACATAGAGGCACAGAATTAGCCATATCAGTGGCATAAATTATAAATAACAGAGGTCCAAGAATTGAGCCTTGTGGGACACTGCAGGGTATTATCCATGGGGTGGCCCCCTGCATGCTTTTCTCATGAAAGATTTTTTGCGCTGTCCATCAGTTTGCTGTGAAATACCACTTCCAATTTTGCATGCAAAAAAAATTGCTGGCTGGTAATTCCCACTCAGTGCACACTTACTCATACCTGAATTTGTCTTTAAATCGTCTTACATGGCTAAGCATACTGTATTACCGTAAGATTTATTTCAAATATTTGGAATGCAAGGTAATCCACAATCAAGATTCATCATTTACTTAATTTTGCTAAAACATTAGCTGATCCTCCCCTTCTCAATTGGACTCAGCCCTTGACTGATAGTTGGCTGCTTTAGAAATTTCTATATTTGCATTTCAACATTGTTTCATTCTACTTTCAGTGGATGAACTAGGATATCGTGGTTATGCTCATGCAGAGGGAAAGTTGGTGTGTGGTGATTCGTGGGACAACTCAGATGGAACTGCGTTTTGCCGTGGATTAGGCCTTTGGAAGCCATTTGAAATGAACACAATCCCATATGGTGAGTTTGAAGGCGAGTTTGTGCACGGTGGAATTTTCCGCACGAATTTACTATTTCACGCAATAACCTAACTTTTTTTCAAACTCATACTCCACCAGAAAGTTGGATGGACTTCAACTTTCTGGCGGAAGTGGAATTCGGCGAAATTGCATCACTTTCTTGAAATGTCCGTGCTCAGTCATTTCTCTGCACTGAAACTCGCCTTAACAACGAATGTGTTTCAATTAATGAGGTGGGCAATCTGAACTGGATATCCAAACTTGAAGGTCTTCCGTAGGTAAATATATGCACTAATGCTTTCTGGGTAGGATGTTTTTCTGTAAATCCAGACCGAGGACAGAAGACCTGAATCCTCTTACTCTTTTACTTAATGAATTCTATCTTTCTATATTCTATAACATATCCCGAAGGATTCCAAAAACCAAGATATAAATGTATACATTAAAACTTTCGTAGCACAAGATTACATCTACAAGTCATATCCAATCTGATTGGTCTCTCATTAAATAGACACTCTGGAATTTATATAGCACTAAGTCGACAATGTGCATTGTGTTGTCATTCGACGACCATATCAATGAAACAAAAATTTAACGTCAATCAATTGATATTTTACTCTAAGTATTGCCAAAAATGCCGAGAAGTATGTGATGCTGCTAACCTTCAGATTGTGCTTTCCTTATCTACTTGTTGCTTTCTTCTGAGTCGTTTCTGTGACTTCTTTTTGACTTAAAAAAATCAACTGAATGCATCAGTTCCTCAATTATCCTGCGATTTCAGACACATACAGCCACCTGTTTACCTAGGCATAAAGAAATAATAAAATATTGAGAATCTTCGCAGATCCCAACTGTGAACGTTTTTGCATAACTCAATAATCATTCAAATTACAACATGCAGCATCAGAACACTGTCGACCTCTTCGGAGATACTTAGTTGTTCCAGAGCTGTAGCTCGCAGTCACAAAAATTCTTTCTGGTCAACACCAACAGGCCCTGAAATAATTTTTTTTCGTCTCCGGTCACATCTGTCCGGTATTGCGCAGGTGATGCCGGACAAAACATTGACAGTGGTACAGGTTCGTGGACAGTTAGTGTTGACATCAAGTACGAGAAAAATTGTCTTTTAACTTTAACACTGAAACAAGGAAGCTGCCGTGGGACGTCAACGGTGATCAGCCGTTGCTGCAGGAACCACAAACCTGAGCCACGAAGGGTTAACTTTCCGCTCCGAACGCGGACTGGCAACTCCCTGCATCAGTAAAAAGGCTTATTGGCCCAACCAATCTTAATTATATGTCGCTAGCGGTGTACTGCAAAAGGTTTACGCAATATCGCGCATGCGCAGCTTTGAATGTGTACAGCATAAGTTGCTAGCGGTGCAGTGCAAAAGGTCTACGCACATGCACATCTTTGAATGTGTATAGTGGCTAATAGCGTAGTGCTGGTTATTCTACAGGTTTCAATGAATGTAAGGAGGCCATGTCACTCCAGTAATTTGGATTCATAGGAGCAAATGGCCACTATCAATCTTGAACTTCATAGCAGTTTTTAAATCAGAGATGTTCCCAACATCGTCTAAAGCACCATGTTCAAGTGACTGATAGCTTTCTCGTATACTTTGCAAATACTAGAGCTACTTCTGCACCATTTTCAAGAATAAGGCCTGGAATGACATTGCATTGTGTCCATGTTAGTGATCAAGGCTTTGAATATCTCTGGAAGAAAAGGCATTTCGCAGCAATTTGTTTTCCGTAGAAGCTTCAGCTGCTGTTTGCGTTTCGATGGCCATTTGCACTGTTTATTTTTTAAGCAATGCAGTTGTTCGATTTGTTTTAAATCGCACATTGTACCCTGTTCTTTTTTACGTCTTTTGTTTGTTTCTACATCTATGTATCCATTTGACAATTGTTAGAGTTTTTCTAGTGATTTCTACCCTAAGTTTTGCTTTATTTATTCTATATGCAGCATGATAGACGTCTGTACTGAGGCAGCTGACTGACTCAAATTTTCGGAGCAATCAATCTCACATCGACCAATAAGAAAGTACTCCTCGCTGTATCCACGTTAGTCTACATTTTCAGATACAGAGCAAACCTTGCATGAAGCCCTACTGCTGCGGAAACAGGAGTATTTTGTTTCTCGTCGACAAACCACGCACTCCTGCATCATCGCCCTCTTCCACACAACTAACAGAGATTCGTGCGTGCGTATCGAATGCAAGTAAACACATTCCAATGAACATAATCTGCCTGTATGACGCGCCAGAGTTTTGTCTGATGGCACACGAAAAGAATGGAGATAGATTGCTATCATAAGGTTTCATGTAATCAGGCCATTAGCAGTGGTTGAATAATGAATAATTGGAAGTTGTTCTCAGCAAGTTTGCAAGTGTTATGCTGGTCAAAGGACATTCTCTGCTGGACAAATTGGAATAAGTACCGGACAAATGTTGCGTGTTATCTAGCTCAGCACCGGTCATTATTGACCGGCACTATTTGAAAATCGCCGGACATTTTCCTACAAAAGTTAAAATATGCCGGACAAATGTCCGATGTCCGTCACTATTTCAGGCCCTGACCAAAAGAAAGATCATACCAAACACTTTTTGGCAGGACCGTGTAATGCTTTCAGCAATGATCACATTGTAGTGGAGATTAAAGCTCTCCTTTTTTTTCTGAAGTATAGACTTTATGCACCAATGAGATTTGCACTAGATTTCATGGCAATATCATTGTCAACATAACTTTTCCATATTTTCATATTCGTATACAATATAAAAACTGCAAAACTGAAGTAATACTGTGGTAGTTTTACATGTGTTAATTAGTGCAGAAGGGTCGTCTATTTGAGGGGGTGTTTAATAGTGGGGGCATTTATTGAAAAACCTCCTGAAAAGGAGGGGCCTTTATTCGAAGAGGGTGTTTAAAAGAAGGGGGCATTTAATTGAAGCATTACGGTATGTATATCATAGTGAAGAACTTAAACGTTGATTATTGCATTTGATGGAATAGCAGGCATCGACAAATCCATGTAATAAGATATGTAATGGACTCATCCACGTTTATCACGAAATGACTAAACAGTGCAAGACTATTTTGCAACATAATCACAGTATATCAAAAAAGCAAGTGTGAGGCTATCCCAGGCAGAAAATTATATGAATCATTAGTCTTTAACCTGCATAGGATTTTAGTCATTTACGAAGATATCCCCTGTACTATGGTAACTGGCTTATGCAGGTACATAGGCCTAGCAGCATTGATCAGATGCGTCCTGTATAAATGTTTTCTTTTATGCTCCATTGATGTAGGAACATCCTGCTAGTAATTCGACTGAAACGGATAAGAAGCTTCCAGTGCGTGACAGAAAATCATGTTTGGGATGTTATAGTCCACAAATGATTTACCAGCAACTGGACTGTTATGTTGGCATGGCCAAGTTCGTACACATCTTAGATTATACACATTGTACTATTGTCAACTCTCACCTGGTAATCTTCACTAATCTCGCTTGTGTGCATGATGAAGTGAGCAGATATCTTTTCTCCAGACATTATTTCAGATACACTGTGTCTTGTAGTCAACTCTCTGGTGACATACAAATATAACTCTCACTGTACTCTCAATGAACTTTCGTATGATTTTGAATTTATGTATTAATTTAGACAAGCCATCACTAGTTCCATGCTAGATGTAAATTTAAGTGGGAAGTGATTCCGCGTTTGTTGATGACTTTCAGACGAGCTTTTTTCATGTTATATTTTTTTACCTTTGCTTTTTCATTCGGGAAACTAGTTTTTGTGCAATGGGAAGAAAGTCAACGTAGTTAAGAGTAGATCTACAATCCTGGACCAAATATTTGGCACAAAAGGCTTTTTTCAGCCAAAATCAAAGAATCACGTTTTACCACTTTTGCTTGTAAAAGCACTTTGAATTGCAAGCGCTCCGAGAAATTTTTTGCAGGTGTTTCGCAACCTCTGTCTACGGTCTCAGTGCAGTTTCTAGCAATTTACGCTAGTAGACGGAAGTCCACACCCTTTGTTCTCTAAACTACCTGAAAAAATTAAAAAACCCAAACCACGCCCTAAAACGAGCCCTACCACACCCTGCACATACCCTAGAAATGCCAAAACATAATTTTTCAAAAGTCAGAAATCTTAGGTCTCAAACAAAAACTCACCCTCCCGCCCTGATTTGCGGCTCGGTACTTGTCCACCTGTTTTCATTTACTCGCGGTACGGAACATGGCGAAAATGCACATGCGTGCCAAACTATTTTGACCAGGGTTGTAGCTATTCGCAGAAGTTCTGCTACGAAGGCGTTATATATATTTATTTGCACCCCTGTAGCTGTTTTATGATAAAAGCTGATGCACCAAGCTTTGACATGAGACCATTCGGGTTGACCGGACGTTTTTGAATGGATGACTTGTCTTTAAACTAAAAAGCACATAGAAAATATCTAAATCCAAATGTCATATACGTTTGATAAGGGCTAAGTCTGGTCCTCGGAATTCACGAAAACAAGCGACGGCAAAGAATTGCGTTCGGCTATGTAATTCCTTTTTCAGCTCGAGTGCCCATCATAAACATTATCGAAGCAGTTCTTGCTAGCATAGAAAGTGGCTGAAGAAAGCTGCAGTGGCCAGCGGGAAAAAATAGGCGTCTCAGGCACCTAGGAGAAATACATACTGCATGTGGCCCGAAAGACACACTTGATTCTGGTTGAAATGAATTGGGCATCTCCGTGCGCGTTATATTTGAGTGGCATCATTAATAATGCATTGCATTGACTTCCATGATATGGGACATGAGACATGCATTGTCCAAGTATTAGGCACAACGTGTGCAGATAGCGGTAACTGGTCTGGTTATGAATACTCCTGTACGGGAGTTGGCTGGAACTTTCCACTTTTTTCACGGACGAATTGTTCGGGCATTTGGGAAAGTTGTCCGGAAATTTTCGACGTCCAGCCCTTATTTCGAATCTTGTCCACATTTCAGAGTGTCCGAAGGTCTCCTGTCAGACTATAGAGAATTGGAAGCGTGCTATTTATATGGGAAACATCAAGGACAATTTGATGTGATTCCGATATGTTTGTTTTATTACTATGGGTGTTTCTCTGGAGTAGAGGGAATGGCGTCCGTGGTAAAGCACGACTGGCCTGAGACACCTGCAACATGCTGCGACAGCTAGTAGTAACACTATGTGATGCGATACAGTGCGATACAATACAGCGTGATGCGATGCGACGCCTTGCCACACCTTGCTACACCATGATATCAATGTTGTCATGAGGGAATGTTAGAAGCCTTCTTTATGCTCAGATCAAAATGTGTCATCTCAAAACATCTTGCACATTGAGCGTTTTCTACGTCCCAAGGCAATTTGTATAATATTGTAGTTCGCCTTATACTTTTTTCATGTCTCATCAAGCGAAACAATTCTGTTGGGCTTAGTGTTGCAGACTTTTGTGACATGTCCTACAATCTTGGACAAAATATTTGGCCACAGCTTTTCCCTCCCCCTGAATACTGTTGAGCCCATGAAAATTTGTTCCCATTTCCATGCAATGCTGTTCACTACTCCTTTTCATTCTAACATTGTTTCAGGAGCAACAGGGGTTTTCTTACTCATTCTAATAGGGTCATTCGAAACAGTGGCCAATATATTTTGTCCGAGACTGTAGGATGAACTATGATGCCGTTCCCAGCCTTTTTCCTTTGTGCAGGTAATAAATTTCAGGAAGCCGCACAATTTAAGTATCTTCTTCCTTGCACAATTTAGTAAGTTTCTTCTTAACCCTATTCTGCACCCCCCCCCCCCCCCGGAAACTTTTTGTTATGGCAAGCAAACGGTTAGGGACGAAGAGCTGTGGTTTGAGAATACGTAGTATAATTATATAGGCAATATTTTTGCCAAATATATGGTTCCTGAGATATTGGACATCTGTGGAGGGCATGTGTATCAGAGAATTGGTGAAAATCCATGTTTTTAATGGTTTTTTGCTGAAAACTGGAAGAACTAGGGCATGAATGAGGTTTTTTGTTCATAGAACTTGGTTTTTCATCGCATAGGAACAATTTCAGGGCAAAGTCCAAACTTGGCCCAAAATAATGACATCATCAAAATTTGATGACGTCATCAGACCTTTGACCAAAAAGTTAAGTTTATAGTCCTTACTATGTTCCTAATAAGTCTCAGCCTTATTGGAGGTCCACAGGGGCACAGCAGCATAAAGTTTAAAACAAAGGGAAAAAATATGAAACTCAAAGCAGTTGTTGTTTACTTGAGACTTATTGGAGGTGTTTTAGGTTTTTTCTCCATGCAGAATGAGGGTGTACTCTGACCCCGGGCAGAATTGGGTTAAGTTGGATGTTTAGATCACCCTGGCTTTCCATTCACAAGAGTAAAAGGTTGCTTTACATAAGACCAGCTACTAAATTTTTATTTATACATATAAATTTGAAATCACCACAAATGAACAGCCCAATTTAAAAACTGGAAGTATGTTGCATTCACATCCCAACCCTGATTTCTATTAACTATGTTCTGAGATAGCAACTTTTTTCTGTGCCAGTTGGGTAGCAAAGCGTAGGGATATCTGTGATTAATCAGAAGATGAGACAAAGTAAGTGTTTATTTTAGTTCATAATGGACATCTTTGTGTAAGCACCAATGAATCGAAAATGAACCTTGGCAGTGCTTACTTTTTTGGCAATACCAGCCTCAGCTAGTGCTTAGGTGGTGCTTATGTACATTATCCATGAATCATCTAAATATTTTAAATTAAATCTTCAAGTGAACTTGCTAACGTTCTGCGGGGACACATATTTTGTTACCCATAGAGTGGACAGGGAGGAGGGATGGTACCACCCCCCCTCGGGAAAACATACTTCCACTATAGCTAAAGGAAAACAGGATACCCATATTTATAATCATAGTGGGAGGTCACATGACAAGTTTCACGTTAATTGACCGTCTGGTCTGAAAATTATCCCCCTTTTAAGTCATGAATGTAATATAAATGGCTGCATTAAGAAAACTAAAAATTTAAAAAAAAATAGCTTAACTGTATGGAAACCCTACCAACTCTGGATGGATACTGCCCATTGGCGAGAGAAAACGATCATAAACTGAAAATGGAAAGTGAATTTTCCAATTATTTTGGTACTAATAGGCCGGTCAGTAACTGCTCAGTCATCCACTTAGCCCTCAGAAAGAGGTGGTTATGCCCATTTACCCCCCTCAGCAACAAAAATTAGGATAGGTGATATGTGAGGAAATTTTGCTTAAACTTGTGAAGTTTCAGAACCAATGGATCTGTGGATCAGGAATTATAGTAACTTTTTCACGAGGGGGGTGGTACCCCCACCTCCTGTCCCCGCAGACTGTGCATATACCTTACTACTATTGATTTGTCAAGAATCGTGGAAAGTGGCAGCAAAACCCCTTTTTCAATGTTCCTTTTTATCATGCAGCGGTAAAACTAATTAAAAACCCATGGAAATAGGGGAGAAGGAGTGTTTAATGAAAATTAAGGCAGCACTGCCTAAATATAGCTAATCATGACTGAGGTTTTCTGTGAGATTTCAATACATGCATTGTTTATCACATGATTGGCTGGTATGATCTTGTTGGTACTCAATATGTGGGTGCTACTTCCACAAAGCGTTGGTTATGAGAATTTTTCATCAATGAGACATGAGTTCCTGTTTGTCGGTGAACAGACACTTGGTGGTACGACTAAGCTCTGAACTGGCAGATACTTCTTTGAGCATTTTGCTGCCTTTCGTATTCAGCATAGGATTTTGCTTTTTATGTTCATATTTTCCTTTTGTAGCTGGTTTTCGGTGCTTTGGGGAAGATAGTGGATGTTGCACTATCGATAATCCTTGCGGAGAGTACCAAGGTATGTATAGATTTGTTTGTAAAAAACATGATTCCATTTTTTTCTTACTTAGTAGTGCATTAGGTGACTAGGCTATTGTCTCTCAAACATGTTCCGTCGTTTTTCTATGATATTGAGGATAGCTAGAAGGAGATAATCAACATAAGTAATGTAGAATGATAAGATTTGCTTCGCAAAGTTCCATTTTATGACAGGTGCAATATGATTCTGAAATAATCAGCATAAGAGGACAAGATATAAATTCTATAAAGTCTTGACTCCATAGTTATGATTCATATTTTACATAGCATAGGGTTAATTAAATGAATTCCCGACTAAAAATAGCATTATGAGCAGGGAATGCAAGCTTCATTATTTATTGCTTGGTAGTTTCTTGTTTGGAATATATATTTTTCTTTAGCTCCAAATCTGGTCCTTGCTGCAGTATTATGTGGTGTATAGTTGGTGGCTTTTTTTGTAAATTGCCCTTTCTGTTCAGAGTTCATTTGTCTATGTTGTTGTTCTTTGTCCAAGTTTTATTTTCATTTTTCTTTTGTTATTTTCTTTATCTGTCATTTTCCAAGAGTCTGCAAGACTAAATAGTAGGCTTCTGTTGCACCTGTTTCATGATAAAAACGGAACCTACTGTTCTCATGCTGAAATTAGTGTAAGGTCATGTACGAGTGAGTTTTATGGTTAGAACTGTAGCTAGTATACTCTGGTTGACATGATGGTTTATCCGTTAAAAACATAAATGTGTATCTCTTTGGTTTTCTCAGCTAGTGGGAAGAAGATGCAGTCTTTTTTTTCCGCTAGCTATAGATAACTTTGTAACATCTTCAATTTGAATAATACAGTACGTAGCATCTGAAAGCAACCTTTGCCGACGGTAATGAAAAGGTAACATTTTTTATAATCTGGTCTCATTATTCATGGTTAAAATCATGTAGGCAAGATAAAAGCGACTTAGGATCGCTCATATGCCAAGAAACCTTTTTTGACGACGTCCACGTAGCGTCCTCCATGGTGTCGACCCCCCCCCCAGAAAATTCAAAATTTGCCAACCCACCCCCCCCCCCTTTTTTTG
>JAOBRC010784115.1:0-10085 GCA_027575255.1 Scolionema suvaense | reverse complement strand
TATGAAGATAGTCTGTGCAAAGTATCAGCTTGTTAAAAATTTTTTCCCACAAACCAGTGAATTTGAGGTCCCACGCCCGGACTACTTGGCACACATCCACTACCCCTGGATGCAATTTGTACCAACTTTCAAATTAATGGGATTAACAGGGTGTAGCTTGTGAGGTTGTAAGTGAAATGACCCATTGTTGATCTGGGAAGTGAGGTATTTGAGTAAAAATAGCTTGTCAGCCATAATTTTTTTACAAAAATAACAAGTCACATAATTAGTGGACTCCAGCAAACTTAATTGAGAATCCTTGAGTAAAATCAAAGAAAAAATAAGACATAAGTCATAAGATTCACAACACAAATAACACGCAACTGATCAAGGGTTCTAGAAATAGCCTAATGTTCCCCAGACATGGCACATGGTTCATGATATATGGAGAAATGCCCCGAAGAATCACACCAAAAATGTCAAAAAATGAATCAACCATTTATGCTCTGTTGGAAAAAAACCCCTAAAATAGCCAACTTCTGACACCAATCGCTACCTGCAAGCCAAACGAGATTTTCTGGAGACATAGCACATGGTTCATAACATGCGCAGAGTTGCCCAAATATTCACACCAAAAATGGCAAGAATAGGATGAACGCTTTTGGAATTATTAGGAAAAAAACAGAAAATCGCCATTTTCGAATGTAAATTGCCACCTGCAAGCCAAATAAGGTTTTCCAGAGACAAGGCACATGGTTCATAACATGTGCAGAGTTGCCTCAAATATTCACACCAAAAATGACAAGAATCATATGAACAGTTTTTGACATATTTGGAAAAACACTGAAAATTGCCATTTTTGGACGTAAATTGCCACTCGCAAGCCAAACGGGATTCTCAGGAGACATGGCGTATAGATCGAAACATTCGCAGAGCTACCCCTATTATTCGCACCAAAAATTACAGGAATCAGATGAAAAGCATTTGACATATTTGGAAAAAACCATGAAAAACACCATTTTTGTATGTAAATTGCCACCTGCAAGCAAAACGAGAAACTCTCATTGAGAGCTTTCTTTTTTGACAAAAATTCTCGAGTTATGAGCCAAAACGCACGTTTCTAGATTGCAGGTCTATTTCAAAAAGTGCAAGGCCAGGATAACAAAAAAATTTTGGGGACCTGACCTTTTGTTGATAAAGCCATGTTAAGTTGATAATCTGATATGCGTAAGTGCCCCCACCTCAGAAATTATGCAGCATCAGTGCATTTTATGGAGCTATATCTGCAATATTTCATTTTACCTTTTACCTCTTCTGTAACATTTATATGCTAGATACTCATACCTCTATCATTGATAAACTGCCATCTTTGATGCAAAAATGCGCCCTTATATGGATTCCAGCTGTTCACTTCGTAGAATGGAACCCTGATGAGAACATTTCTGCTGCTTTTAGTCTCTATCTCTAGTTTTCGCACTTTATCAAAAACAAAACAGGCATCCAATTACTGTCATTCCGATTATTGAAATAACATATACGCACGCAGCACGTTTAAGGATGGATTTTTAACACGTTCACTGCTGATGACGAGCATACTCGCAAACGAACTTTAGGCAAGACTGCCATTGACGAGATAACTCGCAACTACATGCCTTTGAACAAAATGAGATCGTGAGCAGATTTTCGTACTTCTTTACGACAAATTTTGCATTATCCGTTGGCCAACAGATAGAATAACATATTTTGATGGCTTTTATGAGCCATAAATTTTTTTGTCTATTTTTTTGATCGCTCTGTATTTGCGTGATGCAATATCTTCCATATATCAGCAAATACTGCGTGTTGAATGCGATCTTCTAAACAAAAGTAATGATACACTGACCTTTTTTGTTTTCCACTTTGATGCTTCATAAAAATTCAAATCGCGGCGATTTTCTGCATTTTCCTGTAGTGTGACGAGATAACTCGTCATTGGCAGTACGAAAGGACAAAAATAAAGCGATACGCTCCAAAGAGCGTCAATACAGTTGCATTTGCTTATAGTGCATAGATATTTGTTTCAACAACAACATGGTTTCTATTCCAGTCATGCACAAAAATATAATGGACGAGTATACTGGTCCATGGCAATAAGCATAAACGAATTTGACGAGTATACTCGTCCTTGGCACTGTTGTATCTCAAGATAAATTTTGTATCCAAGCCAGTGCCACAGACGAGTTAATTCGTCAACCTCAAAAATATATGTTGCAAAGACTTTCATGGACTGTTTTCCATATGAATATCGTTTTAACACTATTTTGTGTTATTCCATGCAAAAAACTCAGAATTTTTTTTTTGAAGTCACCCTCAAAAATTTGGCACTGAGCGTGTTACAAAACATAAAATGCTGCCCGCAAGTTTTTTCGGTGCGTATTTTAAAAGTTAGCCGAGTTGCAATTTGACTGATCTACGAATATCAGATTATTAACTTATCATGGCCTAAATTGTAGGAGCTCACCAAAAGTTTGGAGTAACAGCTTGCACCCAAAAAGCTTCAATTTTCAACAAACCGGAGCGAAGGTATAGGGTTAAACAACAACTGATGAGCAAAAAATAGGCACCAGAACAAGGAACAATAATAGACAAAATATACTTTTCACCTGCTCTATAGATGGAGGTGACATCTTGGGATCCACAAATGCATCTTCAATCCTCAACGCACTAACCACTAAAGTCGATAAACAATGCAAAAATATACACAATCCAAGTAGAATTTTTTTTCTGATAATTCAGTTGATAAGGTTAATCTCCGGCACAGAACAGTTGCATAATTTTGTTATGTAACCCACGAGCTTAGTAAAAAAGCATAACAGCATTCGCAAAATGATGGCATGTCCAGGCAAATTACCTTTGGGGAAGAAAGTGTTACATGGTTGCGACAGAAAATTCAAAACAAATATCCGTGAGTCTTCACCGAGTTCTCCCTGAGTAAGACTCACTTTTCCCTGAGTCTGGACGAAAATTTTTCTGAGTTTTCCCTGAGTAGAACTCATTTCTCCCTGAGTCCGCAGTAAAATTTGACTGAGTTTCCCACCAAGTGAAGCCACAAGTGCTAAATTTCCAAGTGGACTTATTTCCTTACCAATGACCAGATTGCATTAATTGGGTGAACAAAATGCCCCAGAACATGTCTTGGTAAACACAAGATGGCCACTGAGTTCATACTACCAAGGACAATACTCTTTCGTAATGTACCATAATGTACCATGACACTTCACTATATAGGTTAATTAGCACCAGAATCAGAAACCTATTGACAACAGTTTATATAGCAGAAGAAACTGAATAGTATACAGCAACGAAAACTGCCATATTTTGTATTACATTCACAGACCAAAAAAGGTTACGAAGAGCAATTTTTTCAGGCGTTCATTTTACTATACTATGAAAACAATTCTCTGAAGAAGTAAATGCTCTTTTAGCAATGCCATCAACTGAGCAGAAAAAAAGTATACAAAACAAATTGCTTAGATAAAGCAAGAGGTACAATCATATGACAACAAGGTGTAATGACTGATGCAATAACGACTGTTGGAGCAATACCACTCAGAGGACAACAGGTTAACCTCCTGTACTCACTCTTTTTACAAGACGAGAGCTCTTTCGACGACCAGGACAGCTAGTGCATCATTTTGACCCCCCCCCCCACTCCTCCAAGACAATCAAAAGGCACTTGACTTTGCTATTACAAATGTCACCTCAAAAAGATGATTCAAAATTAATTCCCGAAAAGCAGGCCAAAAGCCGTGCACCAGGACTTGTCACCCGTAGATTTAAATATGTTTGAAGGCGCCAGCACACGGCTTACACGAAAGAAGCGCCTGCTCAAGCAACTAACTACAAAAAATCGATTGCGTATTCACATGCATTGGCAGTTTATATAAAAAATTGTCAACAGTAAACCAAACTAAGAATAACACAATTCATTGAAATTTCAACAAAACTCACAATTTTCAGCGCACTCACACTCGCCATAGAAGAGCATATATGAGCTTTCGTTGATACAGCCAAATTTTAGTATCTAAACAATGAGTATAAGCGCAGCAATGGCCACCAGAAAGCAATGCACCAAACAGGAAAATTGCGGCAACATGATGCAATGTTCTGCAGATGGATACATCCCTATCTACTGTCACTTGGTACACCCAGCCGGGGCTGACCAGAGGACAGACAGGGCATGGGCCTTGTATCCTTTGAGAATGTGCCATCAATGGTTAAACCTCTTAAAATGCAAAATAAGTGCTTCCCCTACACTAAAGAATAATGTATCTTTAGTTATGGAGCCAAGTCTTTTGCATAACTAGCAGAACCAGGCATAAGCACCAGGCAGAAATTCAACTCTAAGAAGCAGTTTCAATAAAAAATCTAACAAATAGCTGACAGGTAAAGACACTAAATTACAGCCTTCCTCAGTCAGATGCAATTAGGCATACACTGCATGTAATAATGGTACACGAGGTCATCACATTGAAAACAGCATTTGCCGATGTAAATGTAAGTTTTACTTCCTCAAGCACCAACAGAAGAACTTCATAAACATCTTGCTCATTAAAATAGAAATCAGAAGCTTGACTGAAAGAAATCAGCCAAGACCATGGCCCACAAAAAATGATCTGGGTTAATTGGCCACACACAAGAAAGCTGACCAATGTAGTACTGACTTATGATTTTCAGTAAACTTGCATAACTTGTCAGTACTAAAATCAGAATTGCGGAAATCTATGTCAACGATTTTAAGAAATGTCCAAAAATTCCCTGAGTTTTCCCTGAGTAAGAGCAAAAATTTACAAATTTCCCTGAGTTTTCCAGGTTTTCCCTGAGTTTTTCCAAAAACCTTCCTTTTCCAGGTTTTCCAGGTTTTCCAGGCTATGTGGCAACCCTGTGCTTGCAGAGGAAATTTTTCCGATTGAAAGCTATTAGATCAGTTCTGCGGAAGAAATTCTAGTAATTTCTCCTTCATTCGTCGAGCTGAGAAAGCTGTAAACTGGTCATTATAGTGTCACAGAAAGATAAAAGTAAAATTTTACAACTTTAAATGAACCTTAATGATACCTTGATGTTTTCTTACGTTTTAAAAAGTTTGTGGAATAAATTTTTGTGACTGGCTCAATAGACAAACTATCTGCGAAAAAAGGCCAAAATCCCCCCGAAAAAATTCCACAAAAATTTCTTCCGGAAACACTTTCTTACCTTAAGGTACAATTGAAATCAAAAACTGTCTGACCCATTCCTTCATAGTGAAGCCTCATTGACATGATGATGTTGTATCTATTCATCAAATCATTACAATGAAAGACAGACAGCAAAAAAATTCACTTGAATAACCCGACAAAGCATAGTTATAACTTATAGTAGATCATATGATTTGAAATGTGCCTGTCATTATATTTCAATGTGGAAACGTGGAGAAGATGATGCTAGATCCTTTACAGAAGTATACATTCATTTAATTAATGTAAAAATAAATTAAACAAACCCTTTAGACCTCCCTCCTCAAAAACAGCAATACAACCCAATCCCTGGAATCATCAGGCTTTCACAGTTTTTGTGAACCTTTTGCCTGGTGTATATCCATTTTTAGGCCATACGAAAAGATAAAAAGTATTTTGTGATGTAACTGTACGGTTGTTATGCTTGCAGAGCAATAAAATGACAAGCAGTTTTGTTGATATCGCACACATGAAGGAATAGTGGATGTGAAGTTGTGCAGACTGGACTGAACTCGATAGCCAAAATTTGGGGAAACCTTCCCCCCAGAACTGCCCTTTCTTGGCAACTCCCCGTAAAAATAAAAACATTTTACCCCCCTTCCAAAAATTTAAAAAAATGTTCAGACGCAAAATGGTAGCACAACAAAATTCTCTATGACTTTTAATGTAGACATCTCAGGAAGTACAACAGTTTTTTTCATGAAATAACAACCTCTAGCCATGTTTTTGAAGGCTCAATTAGCATGCCAAGAATCATTTCAGACCAGTACATTACTTTTAAAAAAATAACTTTCCTGGAAAAAAATTTAGCATAGGAAATGTTTATATAGAGACTGGAGAACTTGAACACTGGTTGACCTACCCCAGGGCAGTTCTGTTTTTATCTCCACAATGTCTTTATTGTGTTGGCTGAGTATTTATTTTGTCAGTGGACAAACTAGGCTGGTCACCCCAGAACGTTAGTAGTTTTTTTGTGCGATTAGATTTTTTTGGTTGTCTCACATCCCTGATTGTGGTAAAGCCAGCAAGTGGTTACTACAAAAGGCTAAAGCAACGACAATGTTAGTATCACGTCACTGAGTCTAATCAAATGATTTTGTCCCGGTGGCCATCGTCACAAACATACTAATTTATATTTCAAATACTCAGTTTTCAACATAAATCCTCTTATTTCTAAGGTTCATTCACTCATTGCATAGAAACAAAGCAACTTCTCCAAGTAGGGGCAGGTCATGCGTCGCCATTGACGTTCTCTTGTTTGTTCTTAGAGACCGGCTTCCAGAACAGGCTGATTCTTCAGTAGAAATGACATCAATGGATGACATGAAATACTTTTTGCTTAATGTCCTGACTTCACCCCAAACAGTTCCAACCCTAAGAATGCAAGCTAGTGGGAAACAGAAGTGGCCATTAAGTGAGGTACGTGTAGAGACAATATCTGAAAGCAGACAGAGGTTGGACAAGTGGTTTTAAAGTTTGCATAACATCGCTTCTACAATTCCCTCTTAGCATTAGAAGGGGACCAAGTGCAACACAACAACAGCTCAGCTACTTACCAGTGTTTGTCAATTGGGCTCGAAGTTTTCGGATTTCCAACATAGCTTTATACCTCAGACCATTATCAAGACAGAACTTTTCGGAACAACCAGAAAACTCGCAAGCACCAACAGCGCGCAGTATTACCATGAGATCTCCCAGTTTGGCAGCAGGACCCTAGAGGGGAATGACCAAATGGAGAACAAATGTAAGAACACTTTGTCTGCGCTCATGATACTACCACATTGGGTTGATGTCCCAACAAAGGAATTTGGCTCAAAAATGTTGTTTACAAAAGTACAATACAGACTTAACGCAAAGTCACGACAATGACGGCTGCTATCTAATTCAACCTAAGCTGAATGGTTGTCATCAACCTCTTCTGCTTACATTACGCTAAGTAGGAGATGATGGCGATCCAGCTTCCATGTCTTCATCGACCTTGACAAGATTTAGACCTGATGAAACAGTCTAACATAGAAATTATGGCGACGGAATTGAAACGAAATAATGAAAGGCGGTTTTGAAATTTGTTTCTTTGTTTACATTTAAGCAGTTTAAAGTCGGTAGATAGAGCTTGAGACATTTAAAGTGGCTGCTCGTGAAAATGAATGGTATGAAAAAGTTTATGGGCCTCAGACAATAAATGCCATTATTCGTATTGATTATGTTTCAGGAAGTAAGAACAGGCTACTGCTATTGTTTTGAACACTGGATCCATGAAAAACACGTATTTGCATGCTATGAGTTACAGCCGTATTTGATTTTCATGACCACCTCTGAAGGGAGCAACATCGTTATAGATGACAACGACCTCAGGAAAGGGGGTTTCACTGGCATGTGCAATAAGGCCACATAAAACTGTATGTTTTGTGTAGACGTACCTACAACTGAGGTCAAAAACATTTTTTCAGTCTGAAATTTGGCATTCGCATGGATTTTTTTCCCGACTGGTAGTGCACGGAGATTCTTGAAAATGACCCTAGCCTTACCTAAGTTGCTTTATAATCTTAGCAGTACCAAACCATTTCTTTCGAATGTAAAAGAAGCGAGCAGTGATCTCGCAATCCATCACTCATATACCATTATCTAGAAAACCTGCAAAGCAGAGAGCAATTAATCAACATGATGATGGCAATGCGCAATTGATCAACATGATGATGGTAGAGAAGAGAGAAGGAACACCATCTGCTCCTAATGACCAGAGATGACAGACATCTACCCAAGGAAAAGTCACACAGAATTTGTTAGGACTACAAGATCAAACTTTACAAACAACAACGAGTAGTGGTGAAAGGTGAATTTACGCGGAAATGCTGTAAAAAAAAATTGGACAATGCAGCAACTATTTTGACACCTACGCCAAAGATATAATATCAATTTTACGTGGCCCAAACCAAACCACTGCGATTCCAGTCACAGCCGTCATCGTCATGACCTTCGCGTAAAGTCCCTAATGTAAGACTGCAGTGATGTAGGACCTTCAGCTGTTTGATCTTTGCTATTTTGCTTCAATTGTCTCTGTATTTCTGTGTGATGTACAACAAGTATACTGTAGATTATCAAAAAGTGAGAGAGCATGGCCATAAATTATCAAACTATCGAATGAAGCAAACACAGACTAAAATTTAAACAAAAAAAAAGTAAAACAAAGGATTTGTGCACATACATCACCAGCCCATCTTCGTCTTGCTCGTGTTATCAATGCTTTCTTTTTCTTTGCATCTTCTTTCTACGGAAGTAACAGATAATAGTTACGCTCCAGAAAAAATATTTTTCATTTATATGCCCCCACAACAAATTCAATCCAAGAAGAACTGGACGTTTTTTAACCCATTGCTTCACAAGTGATCCAATCTTTCCTCGCAAATGATAAAACACCTCTTTGACAAACCCATAATAAACAGTTTTTACATTTTTATACTGCATTCCTCTGATTTATAGGACACAAAAAAGCACAGAGAAAAAGGAAAACTGCTAACAAGCAGTTAAGATCATTGTCCACAGAGCGCATGAAACGGTCAAAGACTCACATCAACATCAGCAAGGTCTGAAACATCTATATCGTCAGTGAAAATTTCCTAGGAAGAAAGACAAGATACAACACACAATAAATCGCACTTTTTCAAAAGCGATAAGTATATAGCAATCAGTTAGCAAAATGCTACTAGTAATCAACAAAAGTTATTAAGAAAGAAAAAGCAATAAAATTGGTTGGACAAACATTAGCGAATAGCAGAACAGCAAAGAGGCAAAACAAATCAATACCGTAACAATAAATTTCCACCGGGAAAAACTTAATTCCACTGCAACTGAAATGTGCAGGTTCCAACACGGCACACAACTAAAATTCATATCCACAGATAATAATTGGAAGGATTCTTGCCGATATCCTGCCATCAGAAATACTGTATGTCTGATGCATTACTGTCACGCTGGCAAGCTCAGCTTGCTGCATAACTCATGATCTATCCAGTACCTTAAGATAGCTTTTCTTTAGCATGAGAGAGCTGCAGAAATGCAGATTTCTAGGAAACCAACAATGATTGGTCGAACCTAATTGAACTAATTAGAGACAACAAATCCAATTGATCAACTGAATTGGAACAATCTTTACGCGAGTTCTAATAGTGTTGAGCGTCTGAGTATAGTCAGAGTACGAATTTTGTATCAAAGCAGAATGGCATTTAGTGACTACTGTTCCTGGTGAACGTTAAACAGTCAGTTTACAATGAAGCAACCAAAGGCAAACAGAAATTATCATTTGATAATTTTTTATCCTTTTGGAGTTTATTGCTATGCAAACTGAATCAAAGGCAACAATAAATCACTGTCCAACGTACAAGAAATTATTTAGGGAAAAAATTATCTCGAAAAGTAATTTAAAACAAAATAAAGAAGGAAGCCTTGATAAACTCTGTTATCATACAACATCTCTACAATTCGTTAATGTTAATGGCATTAACAGCAAACAAGGAGACAAAACTTATTATGTAACTCAGCAGAAGGAGATGCTTAACAAAACTTTGAATTGTAAAGTGCACCTACTTTAACAGTGAGAGATGCCACAAGAGCTATCATATACTGTAAGCAGCTTTTCTTTTCAGAGGCAAGGTATATCATCTTGGAGAAGCGCGGAGCAACAGGTATCTTTGATAGTGTCTTTCCCAATGCAGATATCACAGCCAAAGGAGGCCCTACAACAAGCACCAAATCAGTTACTACAATTCTGAGCAACTACATCAGAATAGCTAATACCATGGGAATAACTGGGAATGCGCTATATAAGTAATAGCATAACAGAGTGCCCTGCACAAT
>JAOBRC010784004.1:0-10085 GCA_027575255.1 Scolionema suvaense | reverse complement strand
TTTATAGATGCTCGCAACAGGCCAAAAATTTTAGTTTTGTGTTTTCTATTGTCTTTTTTGGTGACGTCATAACTGGCTTGTGCGACATTGCATGGCTTATATAATTGTTTCCTAAAATACTTTGGTAATGATCATGCTAGCCAACGAAAAAGTTTTCTTCCTCAAACTTTTATTATGTTTTTTGTATCGAACCAATATATGACACCCACTTCAGCCTGCTGTACCACCTTAAGAAATAGACAGGTCTGTTTCGATGCAACTCTTCTCAGTGAATAAATAGCATTCCATGAAAACATTGTGTTATAAAATGTGTGCCAACCAGGTGGATTGCCGACTATAAAAGGTTTATCCAGGACTTGAATTAATTGTGGAATGAAAAATCCAGAAATGCAAAATTTAATTTCTTTTATCTTCAAAATGATTATAGCAGTTATATCTAAAAGATTTAATGTTTGGAATACTGACAGGTAGGCAGTCACATCGCACTAGTCAACTCAAAATGTTTTATTTCAAAACTTTTCTATCGGAGAGATTCTCCTCAACATGTTGAGCCAAAGATCTTTGCATACTTATGACTTCACGTTCAATGCATTTTTGTTTTGTTTTGCTTTTTGGGGACAGGGGTTGTTTTTTATACATACTGTACTGTAAATGACACCCATTGAGTGTTCGAGTCGAAGAAGAGTTTGGGATGAATGAAATTCTGTGTGCTGCCATTTCATGGATGGAGATCACTAAATCACTAGACATTTAGTGCTGAAAGTGTACACATTTTACACCAAAAGCATGTCAGGTTTTCTTATCATTGGGTAGCTGCTATCCGACAGTTAGCAAATACAATATTTCAAATTTTGGTGACAGAATTTCTGGGAAGCTTTGCTCTTGCTGTATGATCCATGCAGGGCCAACAAGAATGTATTCCATGATTAAAATGTGTTGACTTAATTTTGTGTAGGTTCAGTTTCTCACTTGAAGCACTGGGAAGTATAGACCTCTTGAATGTTTTTCAAATAGTTCTACTGGCTCATGCTAATCTAATGGGAGCGTCTAGTAATTTTTGGTCCCACGAATTTCTACGTAGAGGAAATTGTGAAAGATTTCATGAAGTGAATAATGCACAACAGTGCTGATTTCTAGTGACTGATCGAAAGTCTGTAAGAAAAGGGACTCAGGCAAAAAGCAATTACAATGCTGTTTGTGGTTCATTAAAAAAAGGCTTGTTGTTTTGGTTTCATGGGGTGCATATTTTAGCCTAGAAAATGCAATAGGCAAAGTTTTATATCCAGAGCTCCTTTAGTTCTGTCTGGCTATAGGTAAATCACTCAGCCAATAAGATCCCAGGTTTAAGCAAGAAAGTGGGCATATCAGCAACAATCTATGCCATGAGCGAGAACAAGAAACATGAGTTGTATAAATTTGTCAAGTTTGAAAATTGAACTTATGTATGGTTTAGCTCTGAGCTATAGTAACTAGCTAGCTACGCTTGCTCACAAACTGCAGGTTTGATGTATAGTTACTGCTACAGGAAACAGTGATTTTGCAATATGCAGAAATAAAAATGTTAAGGCTAAAATTAATAAAACAACGCACTTATTATCTCCTCAGTTCTTTCATGCACATGTTTTATTCCAATCTTCCCCTCGGAAATAACATATCAAGGTTACTAAAATGAAGCCTACACCATATCTACCTGGGAAAGTGTCTGATGAAGGTCCTTAATTTGGTTTGAGGAAGGCGCTTAAATTAATAGAGATTAAATTAATAGAGAATACAACACAACAAGATAAACATTATTTTGCTTAAACTACCCAATGTACTGACATATATATATAGGGTAGCAGCTAGCTAGCCTTCCTACAAGAAGACAGGCATACCTACATCTCTTCCCGGTGAATTTTGCAACCAAACAGTGTGTTTTCCAAGGTTGAAGTTCATTCCTGCGATCATTTGGATCGGTAATACAAGCTAGTCCAACAACCTCGTCACTCAGACGTAGTCTTGCTTGCTTAAGCAGCTTCTTTCTTTCTGTCCAAGTACTTGCTCCATGATGTTGTTTGTCAGCAGAAACAGATTTTATCAAAAACTGTCCCGGCTAGCTTCATGGGTACAGCAATCCAGAGATTCCAGTAATCAGCGATTAGAATTGTGTTTCAAACGCTACTGGTCTTCAGAATTAAGTCAGTCTGCAACTTCAGCCTGCCTCTGCCTGCTGCCATGTTTACAAATTTTCATTGTCTTGTTGGTCTCGACTGCTCAGTTTTATACGCAGATCTTTAGTAGCCGAATTTCTAGTCAATGAAGGAGAGGTAAGGTGTGAATGGACCAATCAGCATGCTCAATTCTGAAGTGCCGCCCCTATGTCACAAGACGTCTCGCAGATCCCCGGTTGATGATGGGTAATAAAACAAGAGGGCGACAACCGTGCGTGTGGTTCAACAGTGATTTTCTTAAGGTTATCGCGGTCAGTGGGAATAAATATTACTGTTTTAAGAATCAGGCTAACCCCCTCTTTGATTTAAGCACAACTTGTATAGGTACCATTAGTTCTCCTTTAAAGCGAGTCATGCAGGTAGTGCGTGCAAATCAGAATTCAGAGATTTTATCAGCACTTTGCAGCGTCCAGATTGGAATGTAGAGTTCAAGCCTGGAATGAGTGGAGTACCGCTGATGATAGGAGCAAGCAGCATAGAGAGTGAAAGCAGAGCTTGGCTTTCATTTGCATGCGATTATCGCATGCAATGCCCTTAGAAATCTGTCAAAACTATGCCCTTTTCTGCCCTTTTGTTCAACATACTGCACTGCATATGCAAATTTGTGTGATATCAAGGACAAAATCTGCATGCTGCCTAACTATCCTAGAATATACCCTGAAGAAGGAAGGCATCCCGGTTACTAGCGTTCAGAAGATGCAACAACTTTCACGCAAAATGTTTGAATTTTTTGTTCCACCACTAATTTGAATTAGTTTTAAGTTCACAGAGCAACTATATAGAATTTCACCATGGACATGTTTTCATAGAGAGTTATAAATGCATGCCAGCAATGAAATTGAAATGAAGCTGGAGTACTTGTCTCATCTTTAAAACAATTTTCTATTTTATTGGTGACAGTCCCTTTAACTAAAGCATGATACTACATACATTGAACTGGGATCCAGCGAGGCTGTAGCAACACATCTACTACTACACGCAAGGATAAAAAGTACGATCGCGAAAATATGAGGCAGCTTTAGCTGCCAAAGTCATGCAACTAGGGGTGTAGGGGGGCGTTGTGAGGCCCCTTCTGGGTCCAGGGCAGAGCCCTGGAAGCTTGGCCTTTCTAGAGCATTTATAGGTCGCAAACCACACCAAAACTCACTTAAAATGACAGTGAACATCTCAAGTTAAACTCCGTGAAAGTACTTCCCAGGAGTCCTGTCTCAGACCAGCACAAGATTAGCTAGAGCTCGCTAAACAAAACCTACTTTCCTAGCTAGCTAGTAAAAAGAATCGGGTCATAGTGAATTGCATAGATATTCCACAAATATACTTCAGTTGTCCGGACATAAGTGGCATGTCATGACAAAATAATCACATTCATTTTCGTAATAGATTCTGAGTGGAAAGGAGCCCGTTCTCAGTAAAGCTACAGCACCTGCTGTAGATTTGGCCTCCATTTTGAATAAAGCTCAAAAGTGATCTGATTGGCTCAATTTCTCGACGGCTGATTTCTCTGGCACTTTCCGTCACCAATAAGTCAGAAGAAAACCTACGTTCAGGGAAGCTCATTTTTTGGCGGAGTAGAGCTGAGTCGCAGGGTGCAAATTTATGCTTTTTCAACTACACTACTGCTTAGAATGTTTCTGTAGACAGGACTGCATAGTTTGCCGATCAAATAAATGGTTTTCAACGAAAATACTTGTGATAGTTAAAGTTCATTGATCTCAAGGCATTCTATTTACGGACTCCAGATTATGCAAGAGATCGGTTGCATCAAGCGATTATCTATTGTTATTTGTGTACGACGCATATCTGATGAGAAAGCGATATTGAACGCACTCCTCTTGTTTCACATCTGCTAAGAATAGCAGTAATGGTTTGCAGATTGAGGGGGCATCACAGCTGTTTGCACTGCAGCGCGTGCTAGAAGATTGATACTCGAAGCCTCAACTACGTGATTGCGATTTTTATTTCAAACTGGATTTTAGGATTGCGATTTTAAATTGTAGGATCGCGAATCGCGGTTCGCGGTCACTTAATTCGATCCCTGGCATGCATATTCAGAATGCCAACATCTTGCTTTGGCGAGAGAGGAGGTACATATATATATATGGAGAAGTTGACTAAGGCTTCAAAATAACTCGAATACACAGGCTAACGATGCCATATTTGATTTAGAGGTTGAAAAAAAATCTTGTAGGATTTTTTAAAATTAACTCAGATGGAGGCAAGACAGGAAAATCCATATGCGGGAATAAATAGTCTAACCTGCATGCAACCTGGCGATGTGCAAATGTACCTGCAAATGATCACGAAGCAGAAAAACCCAGGCATACCCACAGATGAGCGGAAAAACAAATGAGGCCTTTGGAGGACATTTTGAGTTACATATGCAGCTTGTGAGTTCTTTAAAATTACTGCAGAGTCTGTATTCTGTATCTAAACATCATTTGCAACCAGCAGTTGTTACGGTAGCTTCAAGTAATGTTTGCTTCTCTCTGCAGACCTAAGAATAATAATTGATCGCATAATCTCAATCAGATAAAAGTATTAGGAACCTGCAAATAAAATCATTTTAAAAAAGACCACGGCACCATTACATACTTGATTTGATCTCAAAAGAACCAGAAGAGGAAAAGCTTTGATAATAATGCATCATAATACACAACGTTTACATTACCTCTGTTGCCAGGATAACGAATTCTGTTACCCAGTCTTTTGATTCTTGGTGGTAGTAAGGGGCCACCATCTAAACAACAGAAAACACATTTCAAAATCACAATGCCACAATAAAATTAAAATGGGTGACATTTTAGACTTCTATTTTGACAAATTGTGAGATTAATCCTGGTGAGAACATCATGCGTGCGGACAAAAAATTATGTCTATCCCTTGGTGTAACGCATTTGCAAACTAACAGAAGGCAGAGGAAATGCAAGAAAAGCAGCATCAGAACCTCATTGGTACATGCTTCTAAATTACAGTCAAGACATAAAAGAACATTGACCTGACTGTTTTCTACGAATTTATAGTAATACCTAAGGAAATTAACCTAATATCCTCCATATATAGCCAAGGTTGAAAGTTTGGTCACATCAAACAATGTTGCGTTAACTCTTTCATTACCAAGCCCTTGCACCCAAAGCACCATGTCAATTTCTCATGTTTCTGATAAATGTGGTTACAAATCAGAACTTGTGAAGCTTTATCAGCATACCTAGTTTCTGCAGACAATCAATCGCAATGGAAGATGATGTATACAAAAGTTGGTGGCTAATGAGTGTTCATCTGTAAGAAAAATGCTACCATAGTAGCCTAAGCACAGTGCCAGGAAATATTGATGCAGATCAGATGACATGTACTGAAAAGTGTTAATAGTCTCAATAGGTAACACCGGCTACTTGAAAAGAATCAGGATGACAGACACCTCCTAAAAAATAGCTATATTTTGGATATTTTCATTCGAAATGGCTACAAATGACTAAATAGCTATGTCTACTGAAAACCAAGTAATTGCAGGCTAATAATATACAACAATCATTGTAACTGTTACTAATCCTACCAGCTTGAATACAAGAGTGATCATCTTGTTCATTCGTCCTCGTCTGTATCGTCTAGCTGCTTATCCTAAGTTGCACATCAACTTGTCACGTAAATGCATCGCATAAATTTGTGCATAAGTAGCATGAGATATGTACATGTGTGTGGTATAATATTTGATTCTATACTTATTTGTATAGTTTTGTCATTTGTCTTGATTTCATTTTTCAGGTGCTAATGAAAAGGGGAATTTTGGTGCGTAACATGCTTTGCGAGTTTCTCAGTATGCTTTTTTCCACCGTTTTTTGTTGCCATCAGTTTGGGATCTGTGGTACTAATTACCGTACCGGGATGTTCGACATCGTCGCAGGTCCATTCATGGGATCATAATAGAACCTTTCAAAACATGACTAAAGCTTCTTATTTCATGAAAAAAGCTGTTGTAGTTCCAGAGATATCAGCTGCTTTCAAAGTCAAGGAGAATTTTGACTTGCTACCATTTTCGTTTTGAACGCTGATTATGCATGACGCATGGTCAGGCCAGGTGCAATTATCCCATCTTAATAGTTAAATTGCCCTTCATCGCAATCATTGGTAAATCTCAATTTCGTCTTATCTCATATAGAGGTGCAATATATAGCCTTTAAGATTTACACAAAACCTTGAAATGATGAGTTGCTAAGGAAAGCCATTAACCTTAGATTACGTCATTGGTAAGCTGAATTGAGAAACACAGGAACAGTGAAAAATATAAAACTTTGAAACAAGATTGAAGAAGAACCACTTACGCTTTTTTTACGAATAAAAATACCAGTATTCATGATTTCGCAAGATCTATCAGCGGGAACAGTATCATTTTAGACAGGTACCTTGCTTTAATGAATGGTAACTCATACAACTAATTAGAAGTAAGAGCACAACTTTGATCATGCTATGATTAAGAAATGTTATGCCTTGAAATAACGGTCCGACATCGGACAGTGTCTGACGGGAAAGCGACATTGTCCAACAGAAATCGCTGATCTGTCGGTCACAATGTCCAACAGGATTTTATTTGTTGACTTATATATATCATCTTTGCCTAGAAATTGATACAAGAAAGCAAACGTTTTATTTGTATTCAGATATAGCTTCCTAAACTAACAGGCAATGGTAGCATAATGAGGCTCTCTCTCGCTGCTGTCTATTTCAACGGTCTTGGCACTGTGCCTGCTCGCTTCTTCTTCCTGTAAGCCTTCACTGTACTCTGGTAAGCTCATGAATGGATGACTTTTGGGAATACCGCGCTGCAAACAAAGTGCACTTGAGGCAAGCGAACAGAGGCGCTTCGTTTACCTCCCAACTGTTTGATGGAGCAGTTAAACAATGAATCAAGGGAAATTGACACCAGCTGCAACTAACTGTCTTGGACATCTAGTGCTTGTTGTATGAACATTCAGCTTCATAATTGGAAATTAAAGTATCTATTTCGGATATGATGCTGTTGACACCCCTGATACTTTATTGCACGAAAATTTCTCGGCATGAAAATATCGTGGCTATTTTAATTTCACATTATTTTTTGTCAAACTAGCATTTTGCGGCATTTGAATTTCGCAATTCAGGCAAAATGGCGAATTTAGTAGCATTTTTAATTTCGCAGTTAAGGCAACAATGCAAATTTCGCTGCATTCCAATTTCGCGGTCTAAGTCAAATATAAAAACAGAAATAACTAGCTTATTCCAAAATGGTGCACTTTTCACTCGTTCTTGACTAAATAATTATAAACAAAGAAAACCTGGTCCGGTTTAAAACTCAGATTTCTAGTATATTTTAATTTCGTGATTGGCCCCAAATACAGTTTTTGTGGCATTTTAACGGTCCCCGGGGGAAAGGGGGATGGCACCACCCCATCCTCGTAAAAAAGTTACTGTAATTCCTGATCCACTCATGCGTTGGTGCTGAAACTTCACAAGTGTTACCAAAATTTATTCAGACATCGTTTAAGGTAATTTTTGTTGCCAAAGGGGGTAAATGGGCGTGGCAACCACCTGTTCCTGAGGGCTCAGTGGGTGATTGAGAATTTACTGACCAGCCTATAAGTACCAAAATATTTGCGAAATTCACTTCCTTTTTTCGGCAATCGTTTTCGGTCGTATTTGCGTAAGGTTAACTTATCTTTTTAAAATATTTTTAAATTTTGTTAAAATACACCTTTTTCTATTAAATTCATAACTTAAAAGGGGTATAATTTACAGATCAGACGGTCAATTAATGTGAAACTTGTCATGTGACCTTCCATTATGATTGTGAATAGGTGTCCCAAGTTTCATTCCTTTAGCTATAGCGGACATATGTTTTCCCGAAAGGGGGGTGGTACCACCCCCTGTCCACTCCATGATGGGTAACAAAATATGTGTCTCCACGGACTGTTAATTTCGTGGTTGAGCTGGAAATGCATTTTTTGTGGTATTTTAATTTTGCAGGGGTTTTTTAACTCGACCGGGAAACCGAGAATTTTCTACCAAGCAGAGAGAGGAGAGAGAGAGAGAGAGGCAAAGAATGGTTAAGGTCGTTGCAAAAGAACAATGTAAGATTTGCTGCCGTAAAATACAGATAATACGCAATAAAGAACATATTTACAAGCTCATTATAAATTCAGTGCAATGATGCTGCTATATCTCGGTGTTTCTGCAATGAAAAGAAAAAACTGAACTTATTTCTGCAGGTCATTCATCTGAAAAATACTGGTGTTGATGTTCCCCCACCATGTATGGCCCTTGAGAGTCTCCCACGTTCCGATTGATAAAATTGTATGGGTGTGCACTTCCTCGCAGTTGCAGCTGGGTTCAGGGACTGGTTAGCAATGTGTCTGGTTTGCAAAATATGTCATGGAAACATGACTTATTTTCAATTGTCAGGGTGACTTTTCGGCATGGTTCAGTAAGTGCCCGTCAGTCCGATCATGATGTGGTCAAACATGTACTCTCAGCACCGACCACAACGATCTGCAAAATGTGAAGGCAGGACAATAAAAAATCATGAAGAATATTCCATCCATGCCCGAACATTAGTAAAAATGGAAATATTTTAGGGCAACAGATGTGCGCTTTTGAAGAACGTAAAAACGCGTTCCACAAATTCGTTTATCAGAAAGACTGCCCTATCAGTTTGTTCAAGTGGGGTTGGCTTGATCTTTGAAAAGTTCCTAATTAGCAAGGCCTGCGTAAGGTTCTCCTGCATAGGAGGGGAGGAATACGCCAAATAATGTTGAAGCTAGTCAGGAGTGATGAGTCAAGATGCAAATGAAGGTACCAGTGAAAATAGCTATCTTTCTACCCAGTCATTTCCTGATCGTGGGAGCATCACAGTGGCTGTTTGTAAGAGTTTTGCCCATCGGACATGTCCGATGGAAAATCAATGAGTAGTCGGACACGTTCGACAGTACCCTGCAAAGTGCCGGACATGTGACCGACAGCAGAGAGATAATTATTTCAAGGCCTGAATGTGGGCATTTTTATAGCATTGGACATTGGGGAAATATGTCCATATGAAACACTGGATCAGTGACTCCCAATGAATGACAATAACAAGGCCAAATTATCAGGCTCACACAATGTTGCTAACATAGCACACATAATACAAGCACATACTTTTAGATACGAAAGTCAGCAATAAAAGTGCATGCACTATAATTGAACAGTGGTGCTATGATAACATACAGTCCCACTGTTTGTAATAACTTGTAAATAAACTGACAGTGAAAGCAAGCACCTAAAAATTATGCTAATGAGATGATAAAATGAAGTAGAATATCACATAGGAAATTTATTGAAAAACAATTTCTGCATGCAAACAATTTCTAAACGCACCCCATTTCATTGCGAGGATCAAGATTAGATGAAATACAATAGCATAACAATTTCACGGAACCAAAACTTACTTCTATCAGTAACATTGATGCCAGTTTTCTTCTCATACAGGTGAGTAAGGGCTCTGATGATGATTGATAACAATGGCATGTAAACCAAAACTTTCACCAGTGCTGACATACCATCACGCACACTTGCAGTAGTAGTGAATGGAACACTTAAAATCAAACTCAGTAAGCTGATCATACACATATTAGTCAGGAGAAGAATATCCCACAGATTGTATGTCCATTGCTTGTATGGCTGCACCCATGAAAATAGAGCTTGGAAAAATACGCAAATGATACTCAGGCAAACCAGCCGCAAGACCTCTTCAGCCACGAAAACATATATAATCAAAAGCGTGAGTCGGCATACAAAGTAAAATGCTGCAAAGGACCGGAAAATATTTCGATCTTTAAAGCAATTCTTCAGCGCATTAAGAGCAGGCTCCAG
>JAOBRC010783782.1:0-10086 GCA_027575255.1 Scolionema suvaense | reverse complement strand
CACGGGGGGGCGGGGGGAGGGGAGGGGGGGTAAAATTAGCCCCCCTGGTAAACTTTTTCCGATATTTCCTGAACGGCAAAATCTTAAGAGCTGAAACTATAGGCTATAAGATGAAATAAGAAATTTTTTGGTATTCCCAGTTTTTTGGGGACATTTTGACAGGTACCTGGACCAATTTTTATCCAAATTTTGACTTCCCGTTGCTAAAAACGCTATGAAGATGGCAAAAACTCTGTGAATAGTCTATGCTAATAGAAAGTAATCATTATTTAGAGAAATTTACAACAAATTTGAAGAAAAAAGCTTTAGTGGTTCAGATTTAATGGTTCGGTAAATTTTGGCCAATGTTTTCAAAATTTCGCATACATAGGCAGGACCTATTCTAGAATTTCTGGGCAGGGTCCGGAATTTTTTTCCAAAACCTGTGATTTTAATCAAATATCTTTTATATCTTGATATTTTAATCAAATATCACTTTTTGCCAAGATTTAAGTAGGGCAGCGTCCGATATTCTGACGCTTTTTTGTTCCAGAATAGGGCATGATAGGTGCAAATTTTTGCTGACGTCAGCAAAATTCAAACTTTTTAGCGACCTCTTAGGCCATTTTCTAAAACCACACATGTTCCTGCACCTTTGTGCCAAATTTCACCCTTTCACCATGCTTTGTTCAGAAATTAGGGTAGGGGGGGAGTAGTTTTACCCCCCCCCCCCCAGTGACAAACGCACTGCCCAAGGGCCCAGTACAAAGTAGGGTTAAGTTATCAGGTGATGTAAAAAATTGCTGATGATATCATTTATTCTTGCTGATATCAGTATTTAGTGACGTAAACCAGATTTTCAGACCAAAATTCAAAAATTTTTTCTATTTTGCATAAAATTGTCCCTAAAGCCATGTCCATCCAACAACTCTACGTAAAATAACAAGAAACAGAGTATTGTGTCCTAATATTCAAGACTGAAGCAATGCAAGTACACATCTACTGCAATATTTAGACATCAGGCAACAAGAGTTGTAAAAGAGCAAACCAAAAACACCTACTACAAAATCAATTAACATCAAAATACACAGCACATTGCCACTATCAGTTTTCAAAACAACAGCAGTTCTCTTGAAGCTTTCAAAGGAGCAAAATTCACGATTTTCGCCGAATTTTGGCATTGGTGACCTTCCAGAATTGTCCCATATCTCCAGAACTCCGGTGGGCGTAACCTTGAAATTTGGCCCGGGAGTCTCTAACACAATTCTTATGAAAGCTTTACAGGGACAGCTCTTCAGCGTTTTCATTTTACTATCAAAAATAAAGTTCACCTGGGGGTAAAATTTACCCCTCCTCCCCCCGTACCAAACAGGGTCAAAGAGCTGTCTGAGAAAATGAGTTGGTGATGGACTGATAAATAGACGGAAGGGTAGAAAAACCTCAGCCTCATCACATACGACTTTTCTAAGTTTCCAAAACTTGGTAGGTACTCTACTGGGTGAAACTTTCTCATGTGGGGGAATTTTCGTTGGATTTTTGTCACCAGGCTAAAATTTCATGAATTTTGCCTAATTTTGCCAAATGTTAACTAACTTTGGGTAAAATTATTTGTCAGGCAAATTTTCATCACCCAGCCAAAAATTTATCACTTACCCCTAAGGTAGTCTGTATCTTTTTTTTTGTAAATTATTGACATCTAAGTGCTTCCAGAATTTTGACGACAAAAAATTGTTTGTCTGAAAATAGGTGGCGCCAATAATACATAAGCTCTCCAATAACACACAACGCTGGATGGAGCGAGCTGTTCCCAAACTCAGACTAATGCCTTGATTATTCAGAAAATCAAACTGGACACTTTGATTGGCTAATGATACAACCTACTTGTTCGACTTTGAGAACACATTGTGTAAGAGCAGGAACAGAGAGTTATATGTGTTATATGCAGGGTTTTTTCTAGCCACTTTTGCTTACGGCCATTTTTTGCGAAAAAAATGAGTTTTGGGAACTCAGTTTTAAAATTGTAGATTCGTTCTCTGCTCATCGCTTCACTATCACTCAGTGCTAGGTTTAACTGAGCCCTTACTCGTCTTAATCTTTAGGGATTTCGCGCTTACCAATTGCAGACAGTGGGATTCGAACCCTCGACCTAGTGCGCACAAGGCGACCGCGCTACCAGTGAGTCATTCCAAAGCCCTTCGACAACCAAATTCAATTTTAAAAATTTTGCCGAGTTTTGTTGAGTATCAAAGCATTAAGATAGCGCTTTGTAAGCTATATTGCAACTGTATTCAATATAAACCCTCAGGAAGTATTTCGCAAGCATGTTGACACTTCACAGAGAAATGCCTCTGTCTTGCCTTGCAAAGTCTCTATGTGGAATTGTTCAAACTGGTGAATGTAGACTGGAAATTGCTTTGTTAAAAAATTGAGTTTTAGGCAAATAGAGTTTCTTACGTCCTATTACCGGACCTAAGAAAGTGGTTAGGAAAACCCCTGATATGTATTATATATTCACAAAAATCTTTGTGACCTCTCTAGATCAGAACTTAGGAATGAACTGATAAATTATATTGTTGATGGGTGTTGATTGTACTTACATGATAAAGTGCTCTTGCAGGGTGCTTGGTCTGATTTGATGTGATATGGTTCTCAATATATTAGCCTTCATTTTCTCTGTTTGTTTTAGTTTCACTTATTGTATCCTATCTGATACCGATAGTTGTATCTTTGTTATCACCTCTGCGTGTATTGCTTTTGATCTTTCTCTTTTATACTAATTAAACGACCACATTCTTTAAAACAATTAGAGTGCTATTTCTAACTTCCAACTACTGCTACCCCCCTGACATGGATATTGACTGTTTGATTGATGAACTATATAGATTGTGTGTGATGTTGTTTTGCTCAGTGTGTATTCGTAAGAGAGTGAGAAAACAGTTCTTGAAGCGTAAGCTCTTGTTCTGATTTACTGTATAGCACGTGGATCCGTTTCCTATAACTATTAGCCGGAAACACTACGTTAGAACAAGTTCTTAGAACAGAGCCCGTTTCTCTGATTGAACTGGTCCCTGCCTAATTGACTGTGACTCCCATGTTGTCAATACTATATATATTTGTTTCTTTACTTGATGGAATTAGTAGGTTTATTTTTGTTTCGCTAGTGGATGTAAATAGTCATGGGTTGTGGCGTTCTTTTTCAGTGAAATAAAACAACTTGACTAGACTTGACTGGGAGCATATGTGCTATTGGTGGCACCAATGATCGTTTAAGCTGGATTGGAAAAGCATGCATGCTGTCTAGAAATACTTGTGAACAATGGTCAAAAATGAAATTTTAACAGATGATAGAGTTCAACAAAATGTGACACACAGTTTTTATTTCATGACAAAAGCTTGTGTAGTTCCAGAGATATTTTGTCTCAAAGTCCATAAGCTACCATCTTACCACTAATTATGCATGATGTCACTGGTGTCAAACTCAAATTATCTACATTTTGTTTCCAAAATACTTCACATTGAATTATTGTAAAGGGTTGTCTTTTTCATTTCATCATAAATCTAAGCAATATGTTTAAGGCCCAGTAAAGAAAATAACATAAGGTTTTGTGTTACTAAGGAAATAGCAATTTAGCACAGAACTACAATGGCATCACGAAAAAAACAGATGGTAGCTGTTTGACTTTGAGAGCAAATATCTACAGAACTAAGCAAGCTTTTGTTGTGATGTTGATGGGAAACCCCATGTTTTGTTGTGCTCTATTATCAGTTAATATCATATTTGACCATTGTTCCCCTTTAATAAGGAGAAAATACTTTTTATGCTAATACTGTGCAAAAAGGCAACCTCTTTTTGTCCAAAATTTTGCCTGGGCTCTCTGGCCACATGATCTAGGAGCAATATGTTGTGAGACATCAGCAACTGAAGCATCTTTCTTCTAGCAACCAGAGCATTTTTATACTTATCAGAGAACAAACAAGAAGCAATTCCATTGAATTCCCAGTCAACAGATTGTTTGAATGATCGCACAGAAAGGTATCAGGAGTCATCAATAACTGTCACATTTCTGCAACCACTGTCAGGCTACTGTACGCTAATAGGATGTTTGGCTCCCGTGCTATAAATAATGAGATGTGAAACTTTCTGTACAATGATAGGTCATATCAATAATGAAACGGAAATACCTCAAGGGGAACTAAGGTCAAAAATGAAATTTTAGCAGATGGTAGAGCTCATTCAAATATGACATACAGTTTTATTTCATGACAAAAGCTGCTATAGTTCTGGAGATATGGAGTTCTAAAGTTGAGTAGCTAGCACCTGGCCACTAATTATACACGATGTCACATGGGTACGACTTAACCTGGGACCAGATGCTTCCATTCCCTGCATAGGGGCCTATAGCTTGATCCTGTGCGGGAAAGGAGCATCTGGCGAGGTTAGGCAAGTTCTTTGATTGCTGCCTTCCAAAAAATTTGGAAGAATGCTTCAGACTGTGTCATGCGCAGAACGTGAGTTCAGATCGAGAACAATACATCATATTCAGCGGTCGCGACTTGGAGTATGCGCATCAATGATTTCTGCTCAGAGACAATCGGAGACCATACTGAGCGTGAGTTTACCAGCAGAAATCAGTTCGCTGCTAACCTCGCCAGATGTTCCTTTCCTCTACACGGTTAAGAGCAGCAGGCTCCAGTATAGAGGAATGGAGAATCTGGTTTCAGGTTAGTACGACTCAAATTATCAAAACTTCATAACCAAAATACTCAAGAATAAATTGCAGTGAAGGAGTCACTTACTTCCAATTCATAACAAAAGGTGATGATATGTAGCAGGTCCATTTGAAAAAATAAACTTAGCAATTGGGTAACTAAGGAAATAGTAATGCTTAGCAATGTACCCGTATGACATCATCAAAAATCAAAATGGTAGCTTCTGGACTTAAGGACAAGATATCTCAAAAACCGCATAAGTTTTAATCATGAAATAAAAACCGGCAGTCATGTTTTACTGTGCTCTACCATCAATTAAAATTTTATTTCGACCTTAGTTCCCCTTTCAGGCCATAGACTTCAAGTGAACAGTGAATGACACAGTGTGCTGTGCACTGAACAGTGAGACAAAGTCCCACCAGCTACTGGCGGTAAGCGATAAATCCCAAGAGACTAAAACAGGTAGGGGCTCAGTAAAACCAAGCACTGAGCGATAGTGAAGCGACGAGCAGAAAGCAAATCTACAATTCGAGAAGGCCTTCACTTTGCAACTAAATTCAAAGACAAAGCCCTTCTTTTTTTAGTCAAAGTAGAAAGTTATAAATTGTTGTGCAAATCACATTCTACAACAATTGAATCCAATATATCTGTAGACTTCTACAAAATCAGACGCACTTATAATCTCTTGCCTTAATTAACCATGGCAACATTCATTCAGGATAGAAGGAAAAACCCGTAAAAAACAGGAAAAACGGGAAATGCATATGGACTCATGTCAAATACGAGGAGCTCAGTACAGGTCATGTTCACAATAACAAATGAGATCTAACAGATCTCTACAATGGAGATCCACGTATCATTTCTAGCCTTTATTAAGCACGGCAACAGTCGCTCTGTTTGCCTGAAATAAAAAGTAGTTCATGTGCAGTTTGAATTGAAATGCTTTTTTGAGCAATTGGTCCCACAAGTATTCAGCAAGTCATAGAACTTGGGCCACCAATACCATCGTACTACGCTATGCCAGGCCCAGCCAGGGTGGAAAAGTAACCTACAGTGGAAAATCAACGCAGCACTAGCCTAGTATATATCTTTTGACTAATTTATAGAGCTGATTCTTGATGAAAACAGGGCTTCATCTTGCGTTGCGATGGTATTGGAACCTGCTTAAGAAGGCCTTCTCCAAAATACTTTTGATATCGAAAGTATATACAGCGAAAGTTCAATGATAGCACCAAGCCTAACTCAAGACCCTCCATATTCCAGCTTTACCCAACACAGTTGTTAAATAAGTTTTTTTTCTTGATCCTTAAGGAGGACCTAACAATGTCATGGCATATCCTAAAATTTGAGGGCAGCCTCAGAAACAGGGAGGAAAGAGGCACATTTGAGTCATGAAACAATACAAAACAATACTAAAATAAATTTGATCGATAAAGGTACTTTCCAGTGGACTTTGAGAAGGGCAACATCCAATGTCAGACCCATTTTTTCCGTAGAATAGGGCCCGAATATATGTCAGGAATCGAGAAAAGACCAACATAAACACTCTGAATCCTAACAAATAGCTTGTGATTCAAATCCATCACTAAATAAATGCACAGGGTCTATGATAAAGCTTCGGCAATACCATCAACACAATGCTGTATGTGATAGAAACAAAGTCAACATTTCTTGGCAGGTACTAAAATAATAGCAGTGTGTTCTCACCTTTTTCTGGACCCAATGCACACATTAGCGTGATTTATTCAGATGTGCATTCCAGTTCTTCATCATCAGTCCATTATTTCTACCAGATCCTACAACGATAAGTCAACAGCATCAATCGAGTTCCCATTAACTTTACCTAGAAATCACATTCTAGACATTGACAAAGACTAGACTTGGTCATTTTGATACTTTAAATCACCGAGTATATAGAAAAATGTGTTTTCCACATGCTAGAAGTCAACAGCCAGGAAGACAGAATAATATGCACTAGTAAACAAATCCAGAGAACCTTCTTAAAGAGTTCTCCAGATGTGGCACTCCAGCCATATGAAGGCGACTATGACCACACAACTGCAAATCAATGTTAACATTCTATAAGTCTCGTATGAGCCAAGTTAAGTTTGTACTAAAATCCCCTACGATATTGAAAACTTTAAAAGCTATTTAAAATGGCTTTAAAACACATTTAAAATTGCTTTTGTTTCTTTCAAGCCACTTCTCAAACTTCAAAACGCATCTTAAAGTTTTGCTGGCTTTAAAATGGCTTTAAAAGTTGCTTCAAAAAAGCTTTCAATACTGACAGAAAAATCTAAACTTTAAAATGGCTTTAAAAGTTTTATGATAACATTTTTAAAATCTGATGCTCAAAGCTTGACTTTAAAATGGCTTTAAAAGTTGGGGATTATCTAGAGTGAGTCAACTTAATTGCTCCAACTTTCAAATGCATTTTAAAGCCATTTTAAAGCTGTTTTCACATCTATCTGGACATGCCAGTGCGTGTGAAGCACTAAGCATTTATCCCACAGTCAATAGGAGGACAATTGTTAGTCAAGAAATGTACAATCACTGTAATTGTGCGTATCAGTACGATCAAGAGCACTTAGACCTAAGTTAAGGATACTGCAAACACCCAGAAGACATAACAGTCATTAATCTTTAGTCAAGCTTTAAGGGTATTTCGAAGGCTTTTCAAAATTTCTGTTTATGTCACATGTTAATCTCATCAGGAGGCAACCTCTGGAAAGAGTGCGCACTAAGAAACCACCTGCATGCCACCTGCTGTGAAGCTGTAAACAGCAATGAGAAAGGACTGAAATTTCGACATTGTAGAAGCTCTAAGTCCCCTCCAGTTTGTTTTTAGCGTCCAAATTGTACATCAATCGAAAGTTCTCAACAGACTCTACAAAACGGTGTCGGCATTGTTGTTTTTGACTTAATCAAAAGTTATGAGTATTGAGCGATCTAAGTTGAAATGTCGTGATTTCAAAGAAAAATTTCTGTAATTTTTCAAATACAGAGCTCTAACTTTTGATTGGAAAAATATCTCGAAAAAAGCCGAAACCTAGCACTGAGTGATAGTGAACTATAGCGTTGCTTTTTGGACTCCAGCTTTCGCGGAAGAGTCCTATAAAATGAGGTTGGTCCGTCCGCCCGTCTGCCACCAATGCATTTTCCTGGATAACCGCTGAATGAATTTTTCTGAAATTCGGTTTGAAGGTGGCAATTTGTAATTGACGAATAGTGATGCAGCCGGAATTTTCAAAAAAAGTTTTGTTCAGCTAGCAGGTGGGAAATTATGACAAAAATGGCTGTTTTTTTAACAATAGTTCAAAATCTCTTCATTACTTTTTTGTGGTTTTTGGTGTAAAACTACAGGGCAATAGTACTTATGCTGTGGACCATGTGTCATATCTGGGAAAACTCTCATTCAGCTTGAAGGTGGCAATTTATACACGTCCAAAAAAGGCCTTTTTCATGCTTTTTTCCGAATAAGTCAAGAACTGTTCATCCGATTCTTGTCATTTTTGATGTAAATATCAGGGGCAACTCTACGCATGTTTTGAACCATATGCGATGTCTCCTCAAAATCTCAATTGGCTTATGGGTGGCAATTTATGTCTAAAATGGCAATTTTCCGAGTTTGTTCCACGGAAATCATGAACGGTTAATCTGGTTATTGACATTTTTGGTCTGAATATTTAAGGCAACTGTACACATGTTATGAACCGTTTGCTATGTCTCCCGACAGTTACAGGTGGCAATTTACGTCCAAAAATGGAGTTTTGCATGGTTTTTTTTTATCCAAACGATGTCAAAAAACTGTTCATCTGATTCTTGTCATTTTTAGTTTGAATATTAGGCATGTTTTGAACCAGATGCCTTGTCTCCTGACGATCTGCTTTGGCTTGCAGGTTGCAATTTACGCCCAAAAATGGTTGTTTTCAGGGTTTTTTCCAAATATGTCATATGAGCGGTTCGTCCGTTTTCGTCATTTTTGGTGTGATTCATAGGAGCCTCGCTGCATATACGTTATGAACCATGTTCCGTGTCCGAGGAAAATCTCATTAGGCTTGCGGGTGGAAATTTTCGTCAGAAAATGGATATTTTCAGGGTTTTTTCCAATGATGCGTCAACAATGGCTTAAGTTTTCATTTTTGGCATTGATCTTAGGGGCAACAAATCAAATGTCATGACCCATGCTTCATTTCTTGGGAATAGGTTGTTGTTCAGCATGCGGGTGGCAATTTATGTCAATAGTGACTGTTTTAGGGTTTTTTCATAATGTTTCAAGAATATTTCATGGTGATTTTATGATATGTGGTGCAAATTCTATGGCTTACGTGTTATTCTCTTCTTCTTCTTTGATATGAGATTCTCAATTAAGTTTGCGGGAGTTCACCAATTATGTGACTTGTTTCTACACGGAATTGGGCAATAGCCCCCTATAGAGAAATGTTGAAATCTGCATCGGTTATCAGGAAACCTGCTAACAGCCACAGAATAAATTGGCAGATCAAGTGGAGACCACTTTCTCCCCATTTCAATGTTGTAGAGATGTATGAGATTAGTAACCCAACCTGGATTCCAGATTCCTTAACAACATTCAAATGGAGGAGATGGGTGGTGCTAAAATACTGTTGCCTGTGGTGTAACTGTAGTTGCTACCCATGTGTTTGATGTGTTATATGTATGCTACTTATAGAATGCACTGGAGCACATGACTCTGTTGTAAGCACCATTCTAGAATACTAGTGGCCCAGCTAGGAGCTGTCTTGTTCCTCTCAGAGTGCCTCATTGGTTGCATCATCAGCATCCAACATAAACAGATACACAACACATTACACTAAATACCTAAGTGTAGCTTGTGAACACAAAAATGAACCACCGCAAGCATTTACCTGCATAATCTGCTATACTCTATAGGCTGAATTCTTATTGCATTTCACTATACATTAGCCACACTTCACCCATATGACTGACAAGCTAGGACAAATATACTGGTGTAACAGAATGTTATGCAGACGCATTCATTGTGACGGCATATTCTGAAGATCTGGACAAGTCTGGCAAGGGCATTCACAGTTTTGCCTACGGAAGCACGCTCGTTTCTTGAACCTAAAGTATATATTTTCTCAAGGCATTGAACTGGTTTAATAAAAACAATTTTTTTAGCCGATCTGGAGTGCAAATCTTTTCTCTGCAACCAAAACAACTTCATGAATAGATATCTAACTTATTTTCATCACAACTTGCAGGGTTTCCCGAAGTGGGGGGGGGGCGCCCCCCCCATGATCCCAAAAATGGCCCATGCTCCCCCCATCAAATGACCTGCCCCCCCCCCACCGGGCGCCCCCCCCCATGATTTTCCCAAATTTTCCAAAATTTACCAGATATTGTTGGTAGTTTTTA
>JAOBRC010783671.1:0-10087 GCA_027575255.1 Scolionema suvaense | reverse complement strand
CCAGGTAATCTATTGATATCAAGCACAAAAGATGCATTGAAGTTCTCATGCACGTCCATGATGGCAGTTTGAATTGTAGCTGGAAACAGCGAGAAGAAGCAGGTAATGGCTGCCAAAGGCCAGGCTGGCTGGCTGAGAGTGAAATGATAACCGTTTAGACGAGTGTGTGTTATAGGAGATAGAACTCAGCATTGGTAATAGAATCGCTGTTTTATTTGACCTAGGGTCACTTAGTTTTGGGTCGGAGTTTTCCTTTAATGCTTTTTTAACTCTTGACTGCCCCAACGAACATACGGAAACATCAGTCTCCATCAGATAGCAAGAAATATATATTATAAATTAAAAATAACTCAATAAAGCTACTAGAATTCCTTTGGCAATGAAAATGATCGCTCTTTGATCCAAAGAAACTGACTTGGTTTCTGTTCCAACTGGAGGTCCAACATCCTTGCTTTCAAAAGCTATGATGCAGATTTGGCAACCCACACCCCCTGTCCCAGGTTAAGCAGTACATATAACAATTGAAGGGGATTTGAACATGAGCTGCGTGCAGTCTGAGATGTGTTTCTAAATTCAACTTCATAGCAACACTAGATCATCATACAACCACCTGGAACAAGTAACAAAAATATTGGTATAACAAGTCCATGATTGCAATTTAGCTGAAGTGGTCTGGTAGCAATAAATTTAATTCAGTGTCACAGGCTATACTGTTGTTTTCGGCAATGGTAACCAAGGTCTTGTTTTCACCTCATTCAAGATGGCAGTCAAGAAAACAAAAGTGACACTCCAAAAGCCAGAATGCGATGCATAAAGTATTTCATTTCTGCTTTCTAAATCTTCACAAATTTATACACGGCAAAAAAATATATACTGCAAGATAAGAAGAAGGAACAGTTGATCTTTTTCAGGCATAAAAGTGATGAAATAAATAAATTCAATTAAGGATCTACTGTTATGTCTTTTCTCTTCTCCAGGACTGGATCACTAAGCAAATCACAAAACTGATGAGAGAGCAGTCCCAACACAACGATTGTGAGATGGAGTGAAAAAGAAAAAGAAAGTCATCATAGCATGAACAGGTCTGAAAAGATAACATTACCAACTGGAAGCAGTACTGTGCCGGTTACAGCATAAATTGTGGCAGCTACTTCAGCGCCTTGACATCTACGCGTTATGCTTCCAAAGTAACAGTACAGTACAGTATTGCGGTGTAAGAAACATCAATGGTGAGGGTGTGAAATAAAACTCTACGACGTAAACGGTATTTTTCAACGTTTTAATGACTAACGTTCGTGCCGCAGATCGAAGTAGGTTGCCAAAAAATCATTGACGCAGTTCGTTTACTTGTGGATATCTGACGACACAGTTCGAATTTTCTGGCTTATTGTTTTGAATAAAGAGCTGTTTGAAATTTTGTTCGTGTTTTCTTTTGAGCTCAATCCAGTGCAAAAATCTACAGCGCTAATTTTCAAAATTAGCGTTGCAGATTGTACAATACATAACTCGACCCGCAAGATACCACCGTGATGAGCTTAGAAACAGCATGACAACAGCGTTCATGTTGTAGATTTTGGCATTTCGCAACCTCATTAATATTGCACAATAAAGCTATTAACTAACAGTATTGAAATATAGCAAGTAACATTCAATCTGTATGCCTTCTAAACTAAACACCACGCTAGTCTGGTGTATGATTACTCTCTGGTACTCCACAAGTCTGTAATAATGCTCCACTGATTAACTAACTAATTAATTCTCTAAATCAGAAGTCGTTTCTATTTAAATCACTAAACCTTCGTATATCATTTAAATTAACAATTGTATGATTTGGCAAGATTGCTACAAATACGCTCTCATAATCCTCTTGTCACAGATCTTACAAGCTAGCCCCCTCTACAAAGCACGAGCACATAAACTATCTAACATGATACAGAAAAAAACCTGCCTCAACTGGACATTCACACAAGAGCAGGTCAGAGATAATAAGGCTTGCGTGGAAATTATCTTCTCTGTAGTGACGAGCCTCTTTGTGGAAGCAGCAGCAGCAGAAGCAGCAGCAGCATTTATTACACAGTACACTACATGTAAAAATTCAAACACAAAATCTGTTCTGTTTCGATGACTACCATATTGCTAAGATTACCAAATGAAAAGGCAACACAGTGACGCAAATCCAACTCATAAGAAATCATTCATCAATGAAGAACATACAGTAGGAGCACAGGAGTTGCGAGAATTGAGCTACTTATCTGAGAGCCAACACTTATTGTTTTAGTGTCAAAGTAATCCTGGGTTCTCATTTCCAGAATATCACAATGTTTGTAGAACTCTTGTAGTCACTCGATATGAGTATGTGGAACAATCAGCAAAGATAAAATGAAACCCATCAGTCTGATGTGACATAACCCTTGATTAACCCTACTAACCCCGGGTCCAACAGACCCAACCCAACATATTTTCTGAAATTGTGCAAAAACGATGAAAGGAGGAAAGCTGCGCATTGGTGACTTTTTCTAAATATTATCTGGGCACATTTTGTTAATCACTGTCGTCATTTGGCTGTGACATCATCATTTTTAATTGCCGGTGGAGGAAAAATTGATGACGTCATCAAAACTTTTTGCTGATATAAAATCTTCTATGATTACAAATTATGTTTTCTACTATTAGAACCTCATTTCAAAGGTTTTTAATGGCCGGCTGTTGCATTTTTTTTGTCCGATATCAGCAATTTTCCAAAATGTTAAAAAATCTGACATGTCGAGACAATGTCCGACAAAAAGTGCCGACATTGGCAAAATAATGACGACATCGAAACAATTTTTACGTCATGATGTGTAGAACATGATAGAGAATATGTGTGTCATGTTTTATGGTTTCAGGACTATTATGTACAAAAATACGGGGGTTGGGTCAAACGGATCCCCCGGCTTTGGGCAAGTCCAAAAAGCCCCGGGCTTAATAGGGTTAAGAGTTCCTTGCCTCCTGCAAGACACCAAGTCCTCCGGCACTGTCTGTACAGAGATATAATGGGCAACAAAGAATACAGTAGTTCCTACAAGTTTGCGTGAATAGGATCCCCTAATATCAGTAGATCAGTTTATAGCTCATACCAAGATTTGGTGGGAGGAAAGTCAGGATTTATGTAACATGCTTTCTTCTCAAGCAGTACAGCAGCATCGCTTGTTTTACTCCTTTACAGGCAGAAATCTTGCAGCCATGCCAAAACAAGTAAATTGCACTCCCCATTTTTGGTTAATAAAACAGCAATTAATTGCACTAATGAAGAAATGAAGCACAAGTATACAAATCTAAGACATGCTAAACAGACGGTGGATACATGCATTGTGTTGACCTTGGCGGAACCATTGTGATATAAACCACTAAGAAGCAAAATAAGTGTGATAAACCTCATGGGGAAATCTATTTATCTACAGGCAAAAAAGAAGACAAACCCACCTTCAAATATTTTAGTATGATGTGCAACAATTCTGGCACAATGTATTTTGGTTCCCAGAATTACCAACAGTGAGAATAAAACGCAAGTCATCTAAAATGATGTGCAGAATACTAACACACTGCCTTCAACTGGACACAAGAAGAGCCCACAGGCAAATGGTCATTGCTGCTTCTGAACCTGACAGACACAGACCTTTTTAGGTGGGGTCCAAGTCTCACCATGCAACAAGTAAGCTTAACTCTGTCCCAAAATGACTTGTTTGCCACATATTCATGCTTTTATCAGTTTGTTAGTCAGAAAGAATAACTGACCTTTCCTTCACATCTGCATTCTGACCTTGTTGGATCCTCATCTGAACGCAAAACTATATTTTGCTGATGCAAAAAGAACCCTAAATTTCATGGACTTGACTCTTGTAATTGGGCTACCTTCAATGCGCTTTGAACCATTAAATATTAAACATTAAATTGTAAGTTGATTCCATAATATTTTAACACAGCAAAAACTTGAGATCAAAACGCACATGTCACAACTCACCAGAATGGAGCCTGCTTACAAAGGGGACGCTTGAATATTGAAAACAAATTATAAAAAACCATTCCTAAATCTCCATCAGCATTATGCATCATTATTACAAAGATGGCATTTTGAGTGAAAGTATCACGAAATATTCATTGCACCAGCTTTGTCCAGTTTCAAATAACCAGAAAAGATACAGCCATGCATCAATGGAAGCGTGAACGAACTCAACTGCAAGGAAACAAAACAAGGTTAGGTTCACACATTGCCCAATGATGAAATCTATAACCATCAAACAGTTGAAGAAGGCAGGGACAAATGCAAAGACTAATAATAGACAGAATCTCTAGCATATCAAATATTCCAGGCACAGTTAATCAATGACTAAATTAAAGAAAAAAACAACAAAAAATATACAACAAATGTTTTAAGGCCATTAATGACAAAATGCTCCCCAAACCCTCTTGAGAAAAAAACCCTGACGCTATATCAATGTAACAACATTAACAGTAAAAGTTTGAACCCCGACTATTCAAATTAAAGTTGTGGTTACAACAAAAAGAAATACAATACAAATACATCTTGTTTTGCGAGTAATCATGCCTACAATAAAACATACCTCTGGCTGTACTGAGAACAATCTGAGCATACTGTGATTCCAAACAAATCGTGGGTCAGCCTGCAAACAGAAAAATACAAAAGGTGATGGTGAATGAAGACTATTCTAGCAACTACATCTCTTCACGACTAGTTTAAGTATAAATTAGATATAATAGAATAGTCTTTCTGCTGGCTACACAAATTTCACTAAATTAAAAAAGAAATGATGTCACCATCAAAAGCCTGAGCTACCTAGCCCTATGCTGCAACCTGATGTTAAAGGAAAACTCCGACCCAAAACTGAGTGACCCTCGCAAGACTTAAACAGTGATTCAATGATCAATGCTGAGCTCTACTTCCTGTAACACACACACACTAGTCTGCACCAAATCTGAAAAGTTATCAGGACCTATTCTAGAAGTTGAGGGCAACGTCCGACAACGTGAGGAAAGGGCAGATTTAGGACTGCTTCTCTCCGAAACATTCTAAAAATAAGCTTTCTCTGATCGAAAAGAGCACTTTGTAGAGAATTTTGGGCAGGGCAGCGTCCGGTATTCGGTCGCTTTTTATGTCTAAAATAGTCTGGTAATGATTTCACTCTCAGCCAGCCAGTCTGACCTTCGGCAGCCATTACTTGCATCTTCTCGCTGTTTCCTGCCACAATTCAAACTGCCATCATACAGGCGCATGAGAACTTCAATGAATCCTTTGTGCTTGACATCAATGGATTAGCTGGTCATCTTGGAAACACGCGAACCGCATACCGCCAATCTCAGGCACTCACCATGCAGCAAAGTACACGGAATACGGTGGGCGTATCGTGGGGCTTCTCATGATATATTCATAAAGGCATATTCAGTAAGCAGTCAGGGTCTATTCTACAAGTAGGGAGCAGGGATGAAAGGACAGATTTAAGGCGCATTTTCAATGGTGCATAAGACACGTCCTCTGGTGAACTGCAAACTTTATTTTTAAGATAAATGATTAATTAAATACAAATCTTTGTGAAAATCCACCAACCTCAAATTTTCAAATACTCAAATTTTTGCCCGGCCTGGAGCCAGGCATCATCAGGAGTGATTCCTCCAACGGTAGTACATCACATGTCTCCAACGGTCGTACATCGAATGTCTCCAACGGTCATACATCGAATGTCTCCAACGGATGTACATCGAATGTCTCCAACGGACGTACATCGAATGTCTCCAACGGACGTACATCGAATGTCTCCAACGGTCGTACATCGAATGTCTCCAACGGACGTACATCGAATGTCTCCAACGGTCGTACATCGAATGTCTCCAATGGTCATACATCGAATGTCTCCAACGGTCGTACATGGAATGTCTCTAACGGTCGTACATTGAATGTCTCCAACGGACGTACATCGAATGTCTCCAACAGACGTACATCGAACGTCTCCAACGGTCGTACATCGAATGTCTCCAACACATGTCTTTCGAATGGGTGACATCAAACACAAGAAGTTTTCAAACAGTTTCATTTAACATCATCTTTTCAGGTTATTCTCCAGAGTTTCATTGCTGGTTTTTCTTTCCTGCAGTCATGAAAAAAGCTTCTCCGTATATGTGAGTTTAGTGTCCTGCCACTGTCTCTGTTTCGACCTTTTACCTCATGTGGACCAGCTTTCAAATATTGTATTTCTAATGCCTCTCCTATTTTTCAACCATGATAATTGGGTCCTATCCCTAGAGTTGTTCGATGGATCCAATTAAATATATCGCAACAATGTAGACAGTACTCTGTGGCACCTGATGATGACCCGCTTCCACCGATAGCATCTCCTTGATGTTCCAATTATCTTGTTAGAACATTCTTCTTTGTCTCTCCAACATATGATTTGCCACAAGAGCAATCTAATTTGCAAACAACCGGATAGCTATTAGGAAGTAATTTGTCTTTACATAAGATGTTCTTTCGAAGAGCATCAGAAGCGAAGACAACTTTAATACTCTTCACATGATATATTCCTTTTTCAGACTGAGGTGTGGAATCCATGGAATTTCAAATATGTTTGGTTTAGGATTGTTATCGTTGATATCTTCTTCTGATTGTTGATTCCGAATTCAGGTGGGTGATATTCAGTGAAGATCTGGATCAAAAAATCTATTTCATATTTCTCTGAGCACATTCTCCATGCTCTTGTGAGAAAGCCTTTAAACACTCCATCTACCATGTTTGGGAAGAACAACTGTTAGGTTTCCTTTGCACATTAGTGATAGCATCTTTACGGAACAGCTTGGTACACAATGGAGGCGGAAAACGATGAAAAACACTTTCAATCCTAGACGTTGAGATTAAAAATAACAAATCAGGGAAATATGAATTCAAGGTGTTCCATAATTTCATTGAATAACATGGTACTAAACACAATATTGCAGCTTCTGCTTGCATTGCCTTGCTACCTTCTGAATGATCGAGGTTTGGTACAGTTCTGCAATTTCCAACCATACCTCATGCTGGCATGCAAGGCTTTCCTGTATTATAGGCAAGTCAATATAATTTAAAAAGCCTTTGATGACTACAACTCTCGCTCATCAAGCACAACAGCAAATGGCCTTCCTTCAACTCAACTGTACAGCGTTGCAGATCGCTGGCTGAAAGAGTGTCATATCCTTGGTGCTCATACCCATGGCGAATTTGCATTCGTTTTGTCTGATCGCATAGCATGGGCACAATCTCATATTCGGTTGACTTTCCATTGAAAAGAAGATCTTTATTTTCATACTTGCATACATTAACTTCGAACAATTTTAACCTGCCGTAATTTTAAAAACAAGCTAAAATATGCGAAATTTAGAGAACAACGGAAAATCTTCACAAGCTCTATTTGTACATCACCATAAAAGCATAGACTGTAATCACATTCCTCCAGTAGAAGTTTCGAACTCCTCATGAAAATAAAAAATTCGTGAAGAATCTCTTGTCACTGACATGAACATGAACAAGTCAAGTAGCATCCAGTCTTTGTTTTAGAAAATTGCTGCCTTAAACTGATGCCTTGAAGAGGGAATTTTCATTTTTTGAAGTGCCGAAAATTGGTGAAAAACTGCCGAAATTTTGGTCCAAAACAACCTGGTTTTTGTCCGAAACGTTTTTGTCGAAAGTATTTTGTCTGAAAATTTAAAATACCAACGTTTTCATTAGTAATGTTTTTGACAGTACACAGCTGCTGATACTCTGCAAATATTCTGGTTTGAAATACGAAATCTTTGATAGCAAATTTTGTAACTTCACAAGATCTATATGGGGCATTGATTGGTTGCACCACTTGCACATGACATGGAATTAACACTCTAATCAACACTTTATCAATGTTGCACTTTTGGTGCAAGAAAAAACTGATGCTTGCTATGATTCACTTGTATTTGTAATTTGCACGTGAAAGGAAAGAACAATAGAAACTCCAATAATGGATAAATAAGGGACTTTTGGGGGAAGATGAGGCTGACTTAAGAACAAAAAAAGTTTGGAATCTAAACAGCACAATTAAATTATGAATCGAGTAAAGCAAGATGAATTTAAACCCAATAATATAAGCAGCTCTCAGTTCAACAAAACAGATAGAGTTGACTGGCTGCAGCATATCAAATCAATTACATAGATATCACTCCACAAAAAAAGTAATTAGGGGCAATCTATATATTTTGTGATGCCAACAAACTAAAGGTAGTGTGTCCATTCAGCACGTAGAGTGCTCAATGCACAGCAGAGCATATTTTGTGATGCCTGCAACCTCCAGGCAATCCCAAGCTGATCAGATAATTAAAATCAGCCATAGCCGGCCTCAACCACACATATAAAGTCATGCTATACCATGCTGCAAGTCATAGCTAAAGCAATGCAACTGTCAAGTATGAAATTAAAATCGTTGAAAGTCCTTTCAAATTCAGGAATTTTCATTTTCATTTCTTGTAAACAGCTGCTCTCACTCACGAGATGCAACCGTTTAAGTTTCTGCCATCTTTTTTAGACATAGCAATTATGCATGATGTGGGTTAAGACCAGTGAAATTATTGAATACTTGTTATCAAATCGTACTTGATCTATGGACAGGTGAACATGTTTGATTACACTATTTTTGCCAGACCATCAATATTTGTGTGATATACCATCTCCAGAATTCTTTCAACAAGTTGGTTACTATGGCCAGCAGTGTACCTAGTGATAGGATAGGGCATGTGACGTCACAGCTCAATGCAAATCAAGTAGTGAGTAGGGCATAACTTATCCAGACTTTGAAGCAAGATCTTAAAACAACCACTGAAGATTTTTACCTGAAATAAAGACCAAACTTGATCATTTGCCATACTCCATTCATGAGCTGAATTTCATTTTTAACTGTTGTATTGCTTTAAAGTCTGTTATCTTACAAACTACAGCCACAGCACCTGCACCATCAATGGCAAAGCCCTAATAGCATATGACATTTTAGGCTTTGAACATCCATAAACAAATGCAACACATGAGACATTCAAAAGTACTACAGCTAACATCAAGGTTCAAACATGATAATCATGTCAGCTACACAGAAAATAAACTTACTCTCTCATACAGAGGGATCTGCTTGAAGTCTGCTGTTGTGTTGTGCAGTCTTTGCAACGAATGAGTCAAATCCAGTGAGTAAGAAAAGAAGAAGCCTTTGGTTTGGAGAGCACTGTTTATCATTTGTAAGTAGACTTTATCATCCCGGACCTGCAGCAACAAAATGAAATGGAGAAGTTTTCTGAACTGGCTTGGAACAGGCATGCATCACATCTTGAAGACGTGAGGCAACATCAATACTGAGAGCACTATCTTTTCTTGTTGGGCAGCATTCTATATCCATTTGGTGCCACCAAATGTTCAATATACAGCTCATTATATGCACATGCTGTAAAGCAACGCCAGATTCCCAATGTTTGCATACTTTACATACACTTGGATTTCCAAAGGCAGTAGGACCAAACATGGCGCCATGAAGCTAACACGGTCCACCATGAACTGATAAAGAAGAAAACTACATCGCAGCCATTTTGAAGTTATGATATATTTCATTGACACGAAAAAATGGCCTACAATCGGAGTATCATAAAGAAAGAGTATCAATCGTTTCAATCCTCTAAAGAAACAGTATGTCTTAAATCAGTACCACAATTACTACTTAGGATGTTCGACTTAATTAAGGGTTGCACCTATTTAGTCTATTTTAGAAGAGGCATTAATTGATCACCACTTTCATTGACACTAAATATAAGAAGGAACATGGGCGCAGACCAGGTCAACATAAGTTACAGAACTTTCATGCGAGGTATGCAAAAGTTCCCATATGTTTTCTATACAAAACCCTCGAAAATGAAATTCTCTACAATTTCTGTTCTATCTGAAGCTAAAAATTGATTCCAAACAAGGACACAAGCTAGATATCGTAAATAGGAATACACTCCATCAGACTTTGAAATGAAATATTTGGCTGGAGAGTGGTATAGCTCTCCTCCAGATAAA
>JAOBRC010783560.1:0-10088 GCA_027575255.1 Scolionema suvaense | reverse complement strand
ATGAACATATGTTTGTATCCTCCCTTTTTAAAACATCTCTCCCCTCCTGCCCATCCCCCTTTTTGCAAAAACGTCGCATTCCCCTGTTTTTGGCATATTTTTAAGGCTCAACCCCTTCAAGAAAGGAGCCGGATCACACTAGTGAACTGCAAATAATTAAGGAAGTTTGTTAATTTTTAAAATGGAGGATGGTGCTGAAGGTAGCTGACTCCGTCTTCATGTTACTGCTTGCATGCCAACAACTAGGTCTCTCATCAGCCATATCTTAACTGCCACCTTTAGTCGTCGTAGTGTGAAAACAACTTATATGATTTATCTCAGTGAAGATAGTAATAATAAGCAGTCTTGCAAGTCTGATTTGAGCTAATCTTGAATAATATGTTGGCATTTGGAATGATATTGCATTGCCTAGTTGAGTGGGGATTGTTAACCTTAGTTGGTGTCTCACTTAGTGGTGATCACAAAGAAAATAGTTTTTGTTAGGGAGGGCATCCAGCTGTAAAATATGTGAAACCTTTTCAAATCCTTTTAGTCAGTTTTGTCGTCTTGCAACCTAAGGTGTTATACGTGCTGAGAGGTGAATGGCCATTCATCAGTTAATAGCAACTAGATTTCTGTGGCGAGCAGCCTTATCTGGTGTGCCGGGCACCTCTAAATGGACTTTAAATGAACCAATGCATCATTCTCTGGTCCTGGTAGCCAATCATGAAGTTATGAAATCTGAATTGACCCAAATTGGATCACTAAAGGTTGGTACAATGAAAGCTAGAGATGTGGAAATTGTTGAAACCCTATTGAGAAGAAAGATTATGATCTGTGCTGTCCAAGAAACTCGCTGGAGAGGCGAATCTGCCTGACTTTTTAGTGGCAGAGATTCAAAGTACCAATTTTTCTGGAATGGTGATCAGTCTCGGCAGGGTGGTGTAAGAATGCTTTTGCAGGAAGCCCTAGTTGAAAATCTGCTCTCTGCTGACAGAGTTGACTGTAGAATAATGTTTATTTATCTTATTATTGGCAGGATTCATTTTATAACAATTTGCCTTGTCAGATATTGAATGTACCAGACAATGAATTTCCACTTGCAGGACCTAATACCGATGTCATTTCACAGCACTGACCGCTTTTTGGCATGCAAAGATCGGCGCCCGAAAAATCATATAGGAAATTTTCTTGACCGGACTACAAAATATATTGATGAATGGAAGCCATGCATAATTGGTTAAGTGTTGAACTCATTTGTAGCAAACTCGTTTCCTGCACCTGTATACACATGATATCCGGAATTCAGGATGTGACCTGCTTTATTGAGATGTGGTCATGTCAAGTGATTAAAAACATGTTCTGCTTCTGTCCAACATTAACAGGGGCTAAGGGTCGCCAGGTTCACTGACTCGCAAGATCATTGTAACTATCTCGATAACTGCAGCCCAAAATATAAACCTGTATTAGGCCCTGACTTATGTGTGGGATCTGAATGTGCTTGTAGGAGAAGTTTGTGGCTTCGATGAGATCCATGGTGGTCATGGCTATGGTGCAAGGAATGCTGAGGGTATCCAGAGTTTAGATTTTTGTGCTGTGAGGAACCTTTCCGTAAAGATAAGAGCAAGCTAATCACTTGTATATCTGCACAAACAAAAATCGACTACTTTTTGGTTTGCAGAACTCAACTGAAGCTTGCTTGTGAGACAAAGGTGATTAACAGTGAAGAGTGTACACCCCAACACAAACTACTTGTTGTAGATGTATACATGGATATTGGCAAACAAAAGCCAAGACTACTTCCTGCTCGTAGACGTGTCTGGAAACTGAAAGAAACTGACGTATGCGGAAAATTTAAGTGCTGTGTCCAGGATACAATCAGCAATTCTTGCTGTGAAGATGTTGAAGCAGTTTGGAACAGCCTGAAAACTTGTATTCTTGAGTCCTTTGATGAAACTTGCGGCTGGACTAAGGTAGGTCAAACCCAAATGGAAACGTGGTGGTGGAATGAAGATGCTGATTCAGCGATTAAAGAAAAGGGGAAGTTGTGGAAGAAAGGGAAAAAAGGAGGATCTAAAGAACCCTATCTTGATGCCAAGTGCAACGTAAAATGACAGGTCTACCTTGCGAGGAAAGCTTCCTCAGAAGCGAGATTTATCGATCTTCATGAAAAGGATAGAGTGAATCAGGTCTTTTAAATGGCTCATAAAATGAAAACAGAAAACCAAGACATAGCCAGTGAGAAATGCATCTATAATGACAATGGTGGATGTGGATAATGGTAAGCTTAATAAACCCTGGAAACAGCACTATGAGTCATTATAAATGAAGAGTTTGTCTTGGATGAGGCTAGTGTGAATGATGCAGACCCTGTCATTGGGCCTGCAATTAAGATAATTGGTGATACGGTTGCTGCTGCGATCAAACAAAGCTGCTGGTCCTACAGGTATGGTGGCTGAAATGTAAAAGCAGCAGGTGATGGCATCATTGCTCACGTGTGTAGGTTGTTGCCATGCTGGTAGGCTCAGACTCGCCAAATGGGTTGTAGTCTTTCCAGTGTGTAGGAAAGTGTTTGATGTTTTCTGGCAGGGGAGAGCAGCAGAAAATGCAAATTTCAATCAAATCGGCAATGATTGGTGGGATTCAAGTGTTCTGATTTAAAACTACTAATCTGATAAGTTGCTGCATAGCTGCGGTGAATGTTCACCATAAGTTTCATGTGGTTCCATATCAGAGAACCATCCATGTGCTCTGGAGTGCTGTGCTGCAATAGGCGATCAGTTTTTTTTGCCTGCATTGCAGATGCCAGCGTGGCATTTGGTGACAACTATTCCTAGTGTAAGTTATGAAACCTCATCATACAGAACCAAAATGTTCCAGACGACTGAAATCGCTCCCATATCGTCAACCTTTTTAAAGGTAGACGGGACACTCTAGAACGTGGCGGTTTTTGTGGTTTAAAGCTACTAGAAGTTGTCCAAACGTTGTTCGAGAGAGTTCTGGAGGTCATAATCAGGTGACAAATCTCAATTGACAATATGCAGTTTGGCTTCATGCCTGGAAGGGGAACCACTGACGCTATTTTAATCATAAGTCAACTTCAGGAAAAGTTTGTAGGTATATGCAAGGACTTGTTCTTTGCTTTTATTGACCTTGAAAAGGTGTTCGATCGCAATTGCAGGAAAGTGATTTGGTGAGCGATGCGTAAGCATGGGATTGATCAATGGATAGTACATGTTGTTTGGATGATGTACTTTGCACCAAGGTCTTATGTGAGAGTGAAGGGTAGCTACAGTCAGGATTTCCCTGTCAATGTCAGTATCCACCAGGGTCAGTGCTGAGTACTCTTTTCTTTATCATTGTGATGGAATCCCTCTCGTGCCATTTTCAAAGGGGCTGTCCTTGGGAACTTCTCGATGCTGATGATCTTGTCATCATTGCTGATTCTGAAGGAACATGAAAAAACAAAAGTCCTACATTGCAAACATGGGTTGAACCAACAGCGAAAATCTGACAAATACCCCTGTGGGGTTTGCCACAAACATGTAGGAAACAACTCCATCTTCCGTTCTGCTGGCTTATACTGGGTTTACAAGCACTGCTCTGGATAAAAGGCAGATTGATAGAAAATGTTGAGTTTGTATGTCCAAGTTTCAGAAACTCCACACCCACCCAATGTCCAACAAAATATTTCACAATAGATGATCTATCTCTAGGAGGTTTTTCAACCTTCTTGGCGATATGGTTGGAGACCATGGTGGCTGCATGGATGCAATCGCAACCAAGATAAAGTCAGTCTGTAAAAAGTTCAGGGAGCTCATTCCCATTCTCACTAATAAGGGTATGCCACTGAAGTCCTGTGGCCAGGTATTTGTTGCTGGTGTCCAAGGAATTATACTTCATGCTTGCAAAACATGGGCTGTGATAACTGATGACACTAACAGGCTTGTGAGAAATGACAATGCCATGGTCATATGTATGGATCAGCTCCTCAAAAATTCCTGACAAAGTGCACATGACTGATCTGAGAGATCGTCTTGGCATCCCTTCACTTGTAGAGATGCTCTCAGGGGTGCATCTGAGAGATCGTCTTGGCATCCCTTCACTTGTAGAGATGCTCTCAGGGGTGCAAGGTTAGTAATAGCTGTCCGATGTATGTCTGTAAAGTTATAGCAGAGAGCGTTTCTTTGTAGGAATGCTACTGACTGTTGTTCCACAGAAAAATGTTCTTTTATCTCTTCGTTTAACACGGGTGTAATATCTTGATGTAGAAGAACAAGCAAAGATGAAAACTGATTGTGATCATATGCTTTTGTCACTTTCTTACAGGAGCGATGTCGATGCTATTCTGGATGAACTTGTGGCACGCGAGCCTCTTATCACTCCAGCACGCATGGAACAAGTTAGAAAGTTGATTCTCAGTATCCTTCATTATATACTCAATAATAATTACTTTGTTTTTTAATTTTTCTATTGTCATCATGACCACTTAGTACATGCAATATGTATGTAAGACCGTCAAGAGAGAGGATGGCTCTCATTCTTATTAGCATCCTTGTGTTTCTATCAGAGAGGAACAAGATTACTATGGCTATGTTTCGAATCTTTGTCTTCTTCATCCAGATATATCTTTGTCTTCGTCATCCAGATATATCTTTGTCTTCGTCATCCAGATATTTCTTTGTCTTCTTCATCCAGATATATCTGTGTCCAATGGATCAACCAGATTCATTCTTGGAAACACAGAATGAAGTTCAATCTCTGACTCTTTGAAAACTCTCGACCTGAAAGAACACCCTACTCAAACGTACTTTGTCTTGTAAGATCTCAATTTTTTTTTTGGGGGGGGTTTAAATTGTGGAAAGGATGGATACACGTGCATTCTCTATTGCTGCGTCATACAAAGTAATGATCTTTTATATGTAGTTGAGCTTGCCCTCGCCTACTTCTTGTGAAGGTTTTACGGACATGAGCACGAAGAGTGCAAATTTGAGTAACCTATTGCCCCGCTTGTAGGCACTGCACCTATAAAAAAGCCAATTGAAATTTGTTGGATATTTAACTATGGCAAATCAACGGATACAGGCACATGCACGTTTAGTCATGGGCTTATTTTAAAAACTTCAGCTCTATTAAACTTACGTCTTTCCTGGTAATAGTGAAAGCTGACTTTTGATTAACTTGATGTCATTCTCTCAAGACTTTCTTCTATGCGATGATGGACACAAGCGAATTGTAAAATTTCCAAAGAGCGTAAGTGAAGGAAGAATGGTCCCTTTGCTCAGTTTCTGTTTACTAAAATATTGCTGTTGGCCCATTTGCAGGGAGTAATTACTAAGCGCTATTCCTGAATAAGTCTGGATCAGTGTGATTTTCCCATGCCTAAATGATGGAAGTGCTTTGTCCCACATACAAAAGACTTGACTCATTCCAATTTTGCTCTGCAAATGGCATTTATTCAGATTTGGTATAACTAAAAATTTGACTAACTTTTTGTACTAATTTCAAAGGTGAGTATGTTCAGCTCTGCTAACTTTTGGAATAGTGTCATTGAACAAAGGCGCATGATGGGAGATAATGGGTGTGTTGTTATCTATCATAAGGAAAACTGTGGTATGTTATAATTAGCGTGATCACACTAGTTATCCCTAATTTGGTATCACTTGAAGCTGTGCGAACTGCTTTTGGAGTAAAAAATTAGTCAAATACGAATAGCGGTATTTTTTTACCAGTCACAAGAAATTTTACTATTCCAATTGGAATAAATTTTGATACATGTTCGTCATGTTTCTGTGTGAACAGGAGCTGTGTTTTATTCGGACGTCTGAATTGTTTCATTTAGAATTCTGCTATTCTCTGACTATAGTTTTAATCCCTGTCTTGCGCATAATATTCTAAACTGTTGTTGTATGACCTGCAATTATTTTGTACCATCCTTAACTTAGCTGTGATAAGAACTTCAGGAGAAGTTGTGTGCGGCGATTACTCAGAAGTTCTATTTATTCAAGGTAAATTCTTTTTATTTATTCAAGATATATTCAACACTTTTCTCTGTAATGAAGCAATGATGTGTTGGTACTGACCTGTTTCTGTTGGACAAAGTAGGAAACACCAAAAGAAATCAGAAAATCTTCAACTCATGATCAAAGTCGTTCTAGTTCGACGTATGTGAAAGGGGGATTGGTTGCTGGCCAAGCAGTTTAACACACCACTAGAAATCTACTTGAATAATGACTAAGTATTATGTAGACAGACAAAAAACGTAAACCCTTGGATTTTGGACCGCAGTTGAAAGCAAAAGCAAGTTATTTGAAGTTGTAGGCTTTGATGGTCTGTTGAACCTTCAGACCAGTAGATTTTATCCCACGTTTCAATAATTTGCTTCTCTTTCGACTTACTGCAAATTCTTGAATTGCCCCACTTAGGTAAGCCTTCATGTAAAAGTCTAAAGGTGTTTGATAAGTTTCTACATGATATCCTGTAATAGGCAACACCTACTTGTCCTTCCCCGTTCTAGAGTTTAAAAATTGTGCACATGCTACACGGGCAATACATCATAAAGACTTCATGATTAAAGCCTGTCTGTTTTTTTACCAACTTTTATTTAAAACATCCTTGTCAAAGACCAATGGTAAAATCCTTCTTAAGCTATACGATCAGGATGCTTGCCTTTCTCATTTGGTTTTGGATGAAGAAAGTGAGATTTGGTTGTGATGAAAAACATGATGCAACCTGAGAGTATTTTTTGGTTTATTTTAAACACCTCTCAGATTATCCCTCACGTGAATAAGGCAAAAGCAAATTGCCCCCTGCAGTGGTTTCAAAAGTAGGCGGCAGCCGGCTTAACGGGACTCCTACTTTCAGATATTCTAGTATTTGTGCCGCCTACTTTTCCTAAATATGACTAAATAAGAAAGGAAACAATGGCAATATTAAGAGTTTGAGCCGCCTACTTTCATGCTGCAGCTTGCAACTTGAAAAACTTTTGAAACCCCTGCCCTGGGGCTATGTTGAGGATTTGCTGTACTGATCGTCATTTCTAGTTTCAATTCTTTACTCAGTCAAGCAAGATTTATTGTCTTAGAATAGGCGATGCTATTGAGCTGTGCTCTTATATTTGTTGGTACAACAGAAGCTGTCAACATCAAGGCAGGATGCATTGGTACAATAGAACTGTCAAACCTCAAGGCAGGATGTGTTGGTACAATAGAACTGTCAAGCCTCAAGACAGGACATGTTGTGCTCAATATTTCTGTGTGGAGATCCATTGTTCAGGCGAACAGGTTGATAGAGCTGTTATTTTTTATAGTTTTTCTCTTACACAGCCTCACTCCAGCTCATTCATTTAGTAACCAATGCTGCTTGGTGATAATACAGACCAGAATTTTTACGGATTTGCTCTGGGTGCTCTAGGTGAAGAAACAGGCATGTACATCTAGTCTTGTAATTCCTAGCCTCTCGTATGACAAACTGCTTGTTATCCTATATGTACTGTGTGGCAATGGACACAGTGAAATTATTAATTAGTCCTGAACCCATGTTGAGAATTTGAATTTGACAGTTCAGTTGAATTGATTCCATTGCATATGCTTTTTCAACTTTGGCTGTTTAAAATCGATGTGGTAACAGTAACCTGTGTGAAAAGACCATTCAAAGAATAGCACGTGTTTCCGGACATCCTCATGGGAAAAAAATTATCCATGCGGTAGACCGGAAAAACTTTCTGTTTGCTTGCAGGGCTGCATTCCAAACTAATAGAAACAAGCTGTCCATGACTGGTGGGCCACTGTTAATGTGGCATAGTAACTGTGCATACAACGAAGATCACATACATTACCAACCGCTTGCTTCACCATGTATTTCATTTTGCAGGATCGATATATTATTTCGTGAACCCTTACTCAACTCCAGGACTTGGACTAATGCACTCTTCCTGGTTTAACTTATGCAGAATGAAAGAATCTGCGTGACAATGTTTTCTTATTGTACCACAGTTTTTTTCAAAATTTCGCTATGTTTCACGCAGAGATTGCGTGCACTGGAGTCAATCCCCTTTTTACTCCGTTTTTATGACCATCACTTGCTCTAATGAAATATTGTATGTGCCAGTCACTTCTTACAACTGCAAAATTGGAGAGTGTTCTACATCTTTAATTACAGCTGCAACCTCCATTTTGATTCTGTAGTTTCTGCAAACCTGATTGGTCAATAAGCAGAGATTTACTAGAACTGGACCCTTTTCTGCTCAACAACGACTGTGTGTAAGCACAGAATGCATCCAAATGTAACTGTTGGGTCGATCGACTGTTCAATGAGTGCATTGCTTAGGTTGCTAATCATGTTGTCGATAAAGAAGTTAATCAAAGCAGAAGCACATTAACAAGCATACATGGATTTCAGAGCTGCTGGAAATCTAAAGTGTGCTGATGATTGCCTCAGGCTGAATGAGCAAGTAAAAACGTTGACAAGGGCAAATTGCTGGAAACACAAATCGATTTTTGGATGGCCAAATGGGTGTCAGAATTCAAGTGTGTTCCAACGTATCAGTTACTGAGAGAGAATTTATGAACATCTTCAAGTGTACGGAGTGTCTGTTCGGACACCTGGGATGAGAGTTCTAGTTTTCTACAGCCTGGATTTGAAATTTTTAGGTGCTCTGGGCATGAAGGCACCCTTTTCTGTTACAACCCAACTGTATACAGTGCAATTGATCTCAACATTCTCCAAAAACAATTGCCAGATACTAGATGTGTATTTTGTAATCTTTTCATGTTTGTAATTGAAGAGGTGTTGTTTTTGCTCTCTTTTTTTGTTTGGCGGAAGAGACTGCTCATTTTGGTTTCATTTCAGATTTTGAGAGCTCACATCCTACCTCTGACGAATGTGTGTTTTAACAAGTCTGGTTCAAGGTACTACTTTTCATTTCTAGGAATTACTAGAATTCCAAACTTTATCCTGTCTGCGCTTGGTATTTAAAGATTTCTTTGGTTGATTGAAGAATAGCTTTAATTTCATGACTTGAAAACATATTATAGAACTGTTGTTTAATGCTTTAGCAGTATTTATCTTTTTTATGATTTATAACTTCAGTGTTCCAAGGTCTGTGGGGCTAAATTCATTGTTTCATGGATGAGGGAATGTGCTAGCATCGTGTGGTATGATTATTTATCATTTATCATTTCTCTATTTACAGCTTTATAACTGGAAGTTACGACAGGACATGTAAAATATGGGACACTGCGTCTGGTGAAGAATTACATACCTTAGAAGGGCACAGGAATGTTGTATATGCTATCGCTTTCAATAATCCATATGGGTATGTTAATTTAATTTTTTTCGTCAGATAGTTATTAGGAGGAGAGACGTTTCTCTATTTGTAATTCGAATTGCTCTGCTTTTTCGTCTGCTTCTGGTTTTAGTTGCGATAGACTATTAAAAGGTGCAATCGGTATTTGTTGGCTACTTCCGCTATTGATAGGTTTATTTGTGCTTTGCGTGTTTAAGACGCTGTTAGGGGAATTAGTTGATCTTCAATATGCACATGCAGCTATAAGCCACGTAGTGCTCCACAACGGTTAATTGCCATGCTGGCGATCTCAGCTTGCTGCATGGCTTATTGTTTATATTTTGCGTTGTGGGCACCACCCTTGGAAGGGGGCGGTACGAACTTCCAGAAAATGCTGAAAATGGGGGGTGGAGGTTAAAAAATTACCTGGGTTTATGGGATAGGGTTTGTATTAGTGAGGGTATACTTATAAATGGAGGGATAGACTATTCTGCCTTAGCAACAATCAGCAATATTAAAAAAGGAAACCTGGAATGAATAAAAGTGTAGTCAAGTACAGCTTAAACATTTGCTTTTGTAGAAATTCCAAGGATAATTGGTCTCTATAAGGCAACAATGTATACTTTTTGCTCTTCTACCCTTTGGGAGCTTCCTGTGCTACAGTGACAATTAAAAGAAACCAATTTCTTCAGCTGGAATGAAAGGAACAGGTGTGGTAGTAGGGGTGGCTGGTTACACAAAAAATCATAAAGGGTGGGGGGGGGGGTAAAACCTGTCTGCCCACTATCCTGTGTCTAAGATATCTTTTGTGTTTTGGTATGGG
>JAOBRC010783449.1:0-10088 GCA_027575255.1 Scolionema suvaense | reverse complement strand
CCCCCTCCTCGGCCTGTGTAGGGTTAATCTTCTCAGAGCAGACATGATTGTCTGCTGGCAGCAAAATTTGTAAGAATATGAGATCATTTACTTTTCAGAAAGCATCTACTGGATTCACTGTCTTTGCTCAGTTTACTTCAACTTGACTACTTTTTTCGGAGAAACTTTCGCGAGAGAAACTTTCGCGAATCAGGACATCTAAAAAAATTTGCGAGACAAACTTTCGCGGAAAGAAAGCATTTGGTGAATTGGCAAGGTCCTAAACCTCCCTTATCCCCACCTAAAACGACAATGACTGAGTAAGCTTTCGTGACATCGCGTTTTGAAAAAAAAATTCGCGAGATAAACTTTCGCGTGCGGACATTTCTAAACATTTTTGCGAGATAAACTTTCGCGAATAGACCTAAATGCGCGAATTTGCGAAAGTTTTTCTGAATAAAGTAGGAAAGAAGCCTACCATCTCCGTGCTGTGCGAGCTTGTTCAAAATGCCTATGTGAAATACAATGGAGCAGTGTCAGACCACTCCGAGAAGATTTTCTTAACTTTTGAAACACTAATTTAACCAAGCTCAAATTTGTCCACAATGTGCATGAGGAATGTATGTTAAAAGCTATCTAGAATTAGACACATATATGAAGCCGTTCAAAAGTTATCGAAAAATTTCGAAGGGGTGGTAAGTATACCCAAATAGGGTTCATATCAAATAATGGAAGTTCATGTTCAACCTTCATGGATTCTTCTTTTTTTTCACGATGGCTTGGACAACTGTGTTTTAATTGGCAGATTTTTTTGCATGGTGCGTGTAAGGCATTGACTGCTTTCTTACATTCCTCTTGCGGTCGGATGTAACTTCTTATAGCCAACCCTTGTTATAGCTAATGATCTGTGACGTGATCTGGAGCATACGGTTTGGTTCATCGAAACCTGCGTTATACAATGTCATAGCGTATTTCATCCTTCCCGAATGTTGAGTGATTCGTCAGACGAATCAGACGTCTGTTAATTGTGTACAGCCCAAGCCAGCTGTCTTGAACACATCACGAAGATACGTTCTGAGTGTATTGACTCCAATCACTTGAATGTTACTAAGACGGGAAATTTGACGGGGAATCTGCGGAAGAAGTCGACGGAAAAGAGGCCAGAAAGGAGGTATCAATTCAAGGTAACGACGGTATAGTTTTAATACGCATCTAGGATTGTCTTCTTTGCTATAATGGTCGACCACACGTAGTTCGACTTTTTCTTTTAATCTGCCAGGTGAATTTTTCTCAATTCTGTCGTAAAACCGTATGAATTCATCCCCATTGCTATTGAGTTTGAAGTGAAACTGTTCTGCCACGACATTCCTATTCTCCTGGCCAACACGTTTGCTTAAACGTTTACCATTGTCATAAAATATTCAATATGATAAACCTTTTGCCGTATCCATCGCAATAACTCCCTTTTCCCACAATTCGTGCTCGCCTTCTACAGTAACAGGATCAACTTATTTTTTAATTACTCCAACGTCAGCAGTTAGCAGTTCCTTTCATTTTGCTGCAAAATGCATTCCAAAATGCAGAAAAAGCTTTGTCCGTCCGGTCAAAAATATCTATATCGCAATTTTGTTCGTCTGGAGTATCGCGTAGATGTCTCTGCAGGCCAAAACAAATTTTTTTTACTGTGGAATGGATGCGGTGTACTATCTTTACGGCTTATTTCTGGGACTAACCTAACTAGCCTATGTCCAAGCTCTTCCTTTTTGCATGTGTCCACTCGTAGCGGTGGGTAGCCATAAGAGACTGGTTTTACGGCAATTTGTATGCTACGACGTCATGCCCAAAATTTCCTGACATTAAAGGCCCACTGGTTGGCAGCTTTTGTGTTCTCTGGAACCCGATCGGCAATCCAACCTCTGGTTTCCGCTTCTTAACTCATGTGATGAAAGCGTAGAGGAAGTATAGTGGTGGAAAATCTATTTCAAAGGAAAAATTACAAGGAAGGAGCTTCGGTTCGTCTTTGTTGTACGTTTTTATTGTACGTTTAACGGTATCTCAAACCTTTTCATCCGTCTGCGACAGCTGTTCGTCATCTGATAAATGCATAGTATCCAATAGTTTGAGTGACATTGTAACACCAAAATTCTATCCAAAATAACACAATAAATATTTTTCACTTTGTCTCTATGAGCTATATACTCGCTCGTCTTCACCTACTAAACTGCACCTCGTTCATGCTGTGTTGTTTTTACATCGTTTTACTGTACAACCATACCTCCGCGTGCGCAGTAGGACAATATATGACAAAAGCTCTCAATGTGGCACGTTTTTCATACAGAACTGCTGTTCTCTTCTCCCCACCGTATTGACCCCTATTCGTAAAGTGGCGTACATTAAAAGTGTTGAAACAAGGCATTTTTTGAAAAAACAGAATGGTCTTCGGGACTCAGATATTGGCTCCTTTCAGACACGCGCTCAATTATTAAAAAATGAGTGAGACAAAATTCCATTTTCCGCTTTAAGTCACATGCAATGACAACATAGAAGTTTCCTAAGTACTTGTGATCAATATGTCCAGGCACAGGAGCTTATGACTGCACGTTTTGGTCTTTTTTGAGTCGAGCTTATTCCAAAGATTCGCTCTACACAGAGCACTTAGCGCGAATCAATAGTAGAGAATGCCTGATGGAGAACTCCAGTACAATAACAGGGTAAGCGGGCAGTAAGTCATTTTCTAAGTCAGACGAGCGTGCCATTATGAAACTATGCTATATTACGTGCAGCAGCGTTGTGTACTCGACGATGATATTAAAAAGTTCTATTAGTCATGAGTTGTAGTATCACTGTAGTATCTATCTGCAGCAACATGCACTATCAATCTGTGAACTGGTGGTTCGATGAGGGTGAACTTAGTGCTTTGTTTCTCTGTAAGACTTCGATTTCTGTTCGATAGACGGACTCTTTGTACTCTGCCATCGGTGCATCAAGTTGGAATCTGTCACTGGCTCTCTCTTTAAAAGGGACCCTGTGGTACGTCGCTGGATGGCCGTTCCAATAACAGATCATTTGGGCATAAGTAACTCCTATCCTCAAGCAAAGATGGATGCGTTCCAAAGGGCCTCAAATTAACGATTTGATTAAATCCATACAAAACTGTTTGTAGTTCAGAGAACGAAAGAACTTGTTCGCCAATAGCTGCTTCCAAATTCTGTTTAACCGTCTTTACAGGGGCTTCAACGTGACGATTAACCCATGGAGCATCGGCCGGAGAAAACGTCCACTCCACCAAATCTCTTCAGTTACGACCAATCCAACGATGAGATAGTGTCTTGCAGTTCTTTGGAGGCTGCTACCAACTGCTGTCCGTTGTCGCTGAAAAATGTGCTAGGCCAACGTCTCAAGCTAGCGAATCGCTGGAGCACTTGCATGAATCCATCCGTGCTGTAATTCTGACAAAGTTCCATGTGGACTGCTCTTGACGAGAGACAGGCCAAAATCACGCCATATCCCTTTCCACGCACTCGTTTCCGAACTTCGTTTCAGAAACCACTTTTTTTGGCATGTAGAACCATTTTGCGAATTTCAGTGATCCAGGACTTCCGTCGTAAAATAGCTACTGTTGCTACGACTGCTAGGTGTCCAGATTTCTTGTGAGCATCCCCTGCAATTAGTTCTGAAAAGTGGTGATCCTTTGGCAGGAGGATTAATGACTGCCTGTTCCAAGTGACTTGCATCCAGTGTTCACTCGTTCCACCAACCACGATGATTCCTTCATGGTACCTTGGATAGAATTTCTTGAATTTTCCTTGTTGAGCATCCTTCTGTAATCGTTCTTGAGCATCCTTGATCCAAAAAATCTCTGCTTTGGCACGAGCAGTGACAGTCACTTCTTCTGGGTGATGATGATAGAATAAGACATCCGATTCACTTTTGAACTTCGAGTACAGCATCCACAGCATCGAGTAGAACCATCCACACCTTTAGCTATATCTAACTTAATTGAAGGCTTCTGTGTCTCAAAGGAATGTGGTCCTAATAGTATTCCCACAAAACTATTTAAAGTATGTGCAACTCATCTTTCTGCCCCATTTTCCTTTATTCTTAACCAGTCGTTCAAATCTGGTGTTTTTCCTTCACCACTTAAAGCAGCTAGTGTGACACCTATACATAAATCTGGTGACTCAGAAAAACGTACAAACTATAGGCTTATTTCTCTTCTTTCTAACATTAGTAAGATCTTTGAAAAAGCTATGTGTAAACGGATGTATACCTTTTTATCCATGCATGATATTTTATACAATTATCAATTTGGATTTAGGAATAAGCACTCCACAGAACGTGCCCTCATCAGCATCACGGAGACAATTAAAAGTCAAATTGAGAAGGGAAATGTCCTTTGTGGTATCTTTCTTGATTTTCGGAAGGCTTTTGACACTGTTAACCAAAAGATTTTACTTGACAAACTCCAGTATTATGGTATTCGTGGACCTTGCCACAAATGGTTTGAGTCGTGTCTGCATAACCACAAACAATTTGTTACTATCCATGAGTATTCTTCCGACATGGAAGAAGTTCTGTGTAGAGTTCCTCAAGGATCAATTCTAGGTCCGTTACTGTTTTTGATCTACATAAATGATTTCCGATTGTGTTTGTCCAACTCACTTGCACATCATTTCGCTGACGACGCTAATGTTTTGTTTTCTGCCACCTCTACTAAACAAATGCGTAAACCAACTATTTGCTTTGTGCAAATAGACTGTCTCTGGTTGCGAAAAAGTCTGAATTTGTTGTCTTTAAGTCAAAAATCAAATCATGTGATTACCGCCTCATATTACGAGTTAAAGCATAGAAAATTTCCCCGTCCAATAAAGTCAAGTACCTTGGTGTTCTTTTAGATTCGACACTTAGTTGGTCTCATCAAATCAATGAATTAGCAAAAAAACTAAGTAGAGCTATTGGTATTTTATATCAAATTAGGGCGTTTGTAGTTCCAAGCACACTGAGATCAATATATTTTAGTGTTTTTCACTCTCACCTATCTTATGGTAGCTTAGTATGGGGGTTTGCTTCAAAAACGCATCTATCGAAGCTATGTCGGCTACAAAACAAAGCTCTGCAAGTTCTGTCACATGCCAAATACAATGGAAATGTGTCTCCTTTGTTTGCGACATTTGGGATTCTTAAGCTCCAAGATTTGATACTATTAAAACGGTGCCTGTTTGTACATGATTGGAAGAATAAAGTGCTGCCTTGTATCTTTAATTCGTATTTTAGGGCTTATGAAACTGATAGGTCACTTCGATCAGAAAGTTACCCTTCACTAATTAAACCCCTCGTGCGAACATATTTCTATCGTAACCAGTCGATACAATACTCCTGTGCACATCGTCACAACTGGATATATCAAATAGGATTGCATTTTGATATGAGCAAAGCAGATTTTAAGATCTTTAAATCCTTAATCGTGGCTTCATGCTAGTGATAAAAGCTTTTATTTTCTTGACGTCAGTGCCTATACTATGTTTCTCATGCTCCAACATTTTGGTTTATCTCCTTTTCTCATTGTTCATTCATTTCTTTGCTTTTGCTTCGTTTTTTCTACTCCCTTACCAGTGCTTGAAATAATTCTTCTCGTCAAATGCCGTCAAATGCTGCCATAATCCTTTCAAAGGGTGGACCACCTATCCAAATTAGCACTTGCTATTGGTGGTCTTCCCCTCACTTTACATAAATATTTAATTACGAATGTATGTTGTTTTTTTTCTGTTGTTACGCATTGTATTGTGGGAAATATATCTTGAATCTTGAAAATCTTGAATCTATTGCTAGAACCGGATGCCCAGTACCGTTCATTCGGGGAAGTCTTGTTCTGGGTCTCAGCGATTGGATTGACGGCATAGGTATTGAACCTGTAGCTCTCCTTCCCCACCATGGCGTTCACAATTCCACTGTCGACAACGTGAAATACCTGGCAAAATTCATGTCGAAGTTGTTTTTGCAGGAAGTGTCGTAATCTAGCACTGATCACAGCACCACACAATTCTATACGAAAAACATTGACTATCTTTATAGGCACCACTGGACTTTTGCTGGCAATCAGCGTCCAAGTGAACGATCCATCCTTCAGCTCCCATCGCGCGTAAGCAACTGCACCGTATGCATCTGCAGAGCCATCAGAGAAGATCATGAGCATAGGCAGGCCGATTAACCTGGGAGCAGATGCTTCCATTCCCTGCATAGGGGCCTGTAGTCTGATCCTCTGCGGGAAAGGAGCATCTGGTAAGGTTAGGCAAGTTCTTTGATCTCCGCCTTCCAAAAAATTTGGAAGAGCTTTTCAGACTGTGTCATGCGCAGAACATGAGTTCAGATCAAAGACACTGCTTTATGTCCAGCGGTCGTGACTGGGATTATGCGCATCAGTGACTTCTTCTCAGATGTAAAATCGGAGGCAAATGCGTCGTCTCATTAATATCTTATCCTTGAAGGTAGAAGGCGAGGCCAAACCAAGTGGGTCATAGATCCCGTTGATTTGTGATAAGATACGACGCTTCGTTAGGTTCTTCGGAATGGCAGCTTGGAGGTCCACATCTTATAAATTAGGCCCAGAAAATACCTTGCCTTTCTTGGCTGAGAAATTTACTCGAGTCTTGAATCGCATGGAGTCTTTCTCAGGATTCCAAATCATGCCCGGGACATTCTTAATTCCTTTAGCGTTCAGTGGAGGGCCTGGAACAACTGCTGCGGGTATGTCTACAATGGTTGCTCCACGTGACATAATCCATCCTTTTATTTTAAATCCTCCTCTTCGAAGGATCTCATCAATTTCTTTCATTAGATTAGCCGCTTGCCCTTCTTCAGGAATACTCTCTTGGGATATCAACCATATAACTGTTGTTAATGATTACAGCTGAGGCTTCAGAGCATTCATCTTCGAACATTTCTGCAGTCTTATAAACAGCGCGGATAGCAATCGTTGCTGAAGGTTGATCTCCCATGTTCACTGCAGTCATTACATATATATCTGGCTCCCTCGCTGGGTCCAGATGTCTCCAGAGGAATAGCAATGCTGTGAAACATCACTGCAATATCTCCAATGAATGCAGATTTCTCCTCACGAAAACGCAAGAGAATTTCCAGGGTATCATTGATCATTGATAGACCTTTGGCATAGTACTCATTTAAAATATGACTGCAATAGTTGGCACTGCGGTCGAAAACTATACGGCAGGGTGTGCTCTTGCTATCCAGTTTCATGATCTCGTGTTGAGCGATGTATTGTACTTGACCATTGTACTGTAGAATTTCATTTTCGTCCAACTTTCGTGCTGCTCAACGGCATACCAAATCATCAATTTGCTCAGAATGCATCTGTGCGCGTTCGGAATGGTAGGTAAGACGGCACGCCAAGTGCTTAACGATCCGCGGGGACAGGGGGAGGGGGAGGTGGTACCACCCCCGTCGTGAAAAAGTTACTGTAATTCCTGATCCACTCGTCCGTTGGTGCTGAAACTTCGCAAGTGTTACCAAAATTTCCTTAGACATCATTGAAGCTAATTTTTGTTTCCGAAGGGGGTAAATGGGCGTGGCAACCACCTGTTCCTGAGGGCTCAGTGGGTGATTGAGAATTTACTGACCAGCCTATAAGTACCAAAATATTTGGGAGATTCACTTTCTTTTTTCGGCAGTCGTTTTCTATCGCCTATTGGCAATCTACATCCAAATTTGGTTGCATTTGCATAAGGTTAAGTTATTTTTTTAAAATATTTTTAAATTTTGTTAAAATACTGCCATTTCTATTACTTTCATGACTTAAAAGGGGTATAATTTACAGACCAGACTGTCAATGAACGTAAAACTTGGCATGTGACCTTCCACTATGATTGTGAATAGGTGTACCAAGTTCCATTTCTTCTGCTATAGTGGAAGTATGTTTTCCCGAGGGGGATGGTACCACCCCCCTGTCCACTCCATGGGTAACAAAATATGTGTCCCCGCGGACTGTTAAGTCGAGTAAAGGCCGCCTCTTTGTTATCAGGTAGGCTTTCAGGATTTTTTATCCATGGATAGGTAGCCTACCATCACTGTCTCTCTGTCGTGTATTCGATTCCTTCGTCAATCAGTGCACAATCGCGTTCTTCTTTCAAACTCATTGATTTGCCTCCAGGATGGCAAGTGCCGCATCTACAGGACCCACACCTGGAGGTAAAAGGCACTCATAGACTATTGATGTTGAAGAACTCATCTTGACGAACAGAGCAGTGGTGCACCCGTTTCAGTGCTCTTGTCGATATCTCTGCCTCTTCCACCTTACACGTGCCCCAAGTCATTTTTTAGGAGGAGAAGATGTCCGCTTGCTATGACCTTGACTGGATGGAATCCGGCATAGTCGTATCCTATAGACAACACTTCACCCTCGAATGGTCGATTCGATTCGTGTACGTCTTCGTATTTTAATCGTTTCAGGATGTCACACGTGGCGATGGGGCTAATAAAGGGTGATATGCGTGGGATTCCCAGGCATTCATATTTGAGTAATGATCCAGATGAATCCAACAAGCGAACTTCGTAGCGACAAGGGTTAAGAACTTCAGAAACGCCACAAATCTTGACAACCTCTAGTCTGACGCTCTGACCAGTGAATTTCAGGTTCTTTGCCATAGAAAAGGGGATAAAGGGCAAGGTACTTCCTGAATCCCAAAGCCGTCCTTGCAGGCATCTATCCCTGTTCTTACTCGCTGCAGCTGGAGCAGGGAGGACCCACCACCCTCATTGCCTTTATTTTCACAGATGTTATGCATCATTTTAGCAGACATGTAAGCATTTTGTAGCATCTCGAGGTGGGGTAATCGCCAATCAGGTTTATGACACTGGAATTTCTTCTGGCACTGACTTGCTATGCGATCCACTTTCAACAATGAGGTCTTCCTTGGTATTGCATATGCTTTTGCAAAGCATTCAAAATTATCAATTACTGCTAGAAAGTATTCATATCAATCAGCTGCTTTTCCCCAGTGAACAAGATACGCTTTAAAATTAGCAGTGACAGAAACTGGACGCAGGGATGCTTTGATTTGAATTGGTATAGGTTAACATACATCGCGACGACATACCTCCTTTTCGTGTTTGTTTATCTCACTAGCCGTAAATGGCGAGTAGAAACGAACTTTGCCAGCTGACCAACGTTTTCTGCTCCAATATGACCAATTTCTGAATTTCATTCTTTATGTACTAGTGGTTTGAGATGACTATTTGTTCTAGTTCATTATGCAGTCGTATTAGAATTGCATCTTTTATTTTCAATTTGTTCCAGTGTCTTAGGATCTATTTCTCTGAACTCTGTGGGGCTTCGTTTTACTCCTTCTTGAAGTGAGCAACTTTTCTTAGGTGATTATCTTTCTTTTGCTCTTTACTAATATTTGCTTTGCTGACACAGTGGAGAGATTTTATCTTTGCAATTCGGAGCTTTTATACCAAAGAGACAAATACTGGAGAGCAGTCTTCATATTTTTGCTTTTTGTGCAAAAAAAGCTCATGTTGGTAATTAGATGTTTTCAAGAATGCATGAGATCTTCTATGCATACATAGATAGGATATCTTGAAATATAGTCTGCGTCTTGGTTTCGTTTTCCGCATTTGCCATGGTGCATGTAAGTGGATTACAATCTTCACACACCATAAATTTTGGGATATAGTGCAAGTGATCTGGAAACTGTTAAGTAACTGTCCATTTCCACGCAAAGGATTTCTAGCTTGTCTGGTGCGAGATGTTAATTGTTTACCGCTGGTGTAAGCATGTGAGATGCATAAAAAGTTATCCGCATTTCTCCTTCTTGTTGTTTAGTGCGAAATTGCACCTACAATCATTGCCAAAATATCTTCGCTAAACTGATCTTGGCAAAGATTTTTGCAATGATTACCTGAATTTTTTTGCATCTGTACGGTGATGATATCCATCGATTCGATTCTCTTTGCTTGTTCTATGACAATGGTTGTATACTCATTTTATAAATGAGCGATAAAATTATTGTGCAGCTTGTGAAGTAGCGGAGTAGATGAACGTGCCAATGCGAGCAGACGCTGCAAGAGATTGAATATCTGGAAGAGTCTAC
>JAOBRC010783338.1:0-10089 GCA_027575255.1 Scolionema suvaense | reverse complement strand
TGACCCCACAGCAACTAGGGTTAAGAATATTTAGTAATTACCGTATTACACCGCAGGTTCCTTTTGCTTGTCTGAGCCCTCTCTCATTTCTAGGTAGAGTATACCCTTAGAAAAAGGTATTCAGCTATGACTAACCACCAGCCTTCAAGTACCCCAAAATAATCGTGATCATGTGGCAGCTACTGCCCCATCTTTACAAAAAATTTTTCTCATCTCAGGCCGCCAGGCATGGCAGTGTTGGACACAACTCATAGTGGGAATACAACATTTCAGTTTATTGCTACTTACAAGGCTATTGGAACTTGTAGATTTGCAGAGATTGCTTAGCTCATTTCTTTTCTGTTCGAAAGATTCTGGTGGGGTTTTAGGCTCCAGCGTGGGCTATATACTGTCCATCACGTGTGTGGACGCGTTCACATACGTGTAAATGAGAGGCCTGCCCCTTGTAAATGCACCTCTCAAATAGATGGCCCCTAAAATTCAAGAATTTGTCAAATTCCCCCGGCGTTTAATCAAAGGATGACAGTATTTACCTGCTATGATCTAGATGTTGATTGCCTTGACTAAAATTCGATATCTTCTGTTTGCGTCAGAAACGTCTGATATAAATTTGAACTTCTTCATTGCGTCCTTGAGTCGCTGTCTCGATAATGCTCATGATCTGTTCAAATAGATAGGATTGGTGCTCATTTGCTGTTTTATTTATTCGTTCCTGTACGGTTTCATGAACATCTGATAGTAGGTGGATTTTCACATGCGGAGTGAGAACCTAAACTTTTGGTGGCCCCGGGTATAGGATGCCAGTAATGCTGCACCAATGAAAAAGTCATCAAATGTGACTGGCTGAGAGAATGCCGTATCAAATTATTGTTCTGATAGATCATACGAAGAAGAAAGAGCATGTTGTATAAAAATTTTTTATTTGAAATAAGAACCCACAGTTAACTCGAACCCTATTCAAACTCTTGTGAAAACTGTGAGGCAGATTGTAACCGTGGCTAAGGAACATATTTTAGGATGTGTTATATGGAAACCTGTATGTTTTGCTGACGAAGAACCAGGAGAGGGGCAATTTCGTTTTTCATAAGGAATTGGCAAGAGAGCTTAATTTTCTGGTTGTCAGTGATAACATAGTAGATAGTGTGTCCCCTCTATGCATCGTGGAGATAAAAATTCAGACATGGAATTTGATAGTAGTATATGTTTTCATTTTGCAGAGTGATGCAGCCCCCGAGAGTTCGAGAACATCTGCAGAAAAGCAGAAGAAGCCACCACTGCCTCCAAGAAACAGCAAGTTTTTTGATGAACTGCCCGATGAGTCAGGTGAACCACTATGTTTTATATCAAATCAGTATTCGAAGACTTTTTAAGCAAAATACAAGCTGTTTCAGTGGTTTGCTCATGGTTGGTCTTTGAAAATATCATCAGCTTGCATCTCTCACTTGTACGGATTATATGTGATACACCTTGTAGTGAAAGTATGAAAGATCTACCTATATGACGTCATCTGGGATGCCACTTGCAACTCAACAATCGAACAACGTCAATTATTGACTTGACATGTTCTCTATTCAAATGTCACTTATCAACTGTCATTAATTTTGCTCTCGCACTGATGATAACGGTGCCTGATAAACCATGAGAAATTTGGCATTTTTAAAATTTGGCAAATTTTGTTTTATATCTATAATCTCTTTAGGAAGAAATTCTTCTATTAGTGTCAGGGCCTGATACAGCCCCCATTCAACAGCACTGAACGCTTTTGGGCATCCAAAGATTGGCGCCCAAAGAATCATCTGGGAAATTTTCTTCGTCGCCCTATGAAAGATATCGATGAATGGAAGCCGTGCATATTGCCTGAGTGTTGAAGTCATTTGCAGCTCACTCATTTCCGGCGCCTATTTATAAGTGACATCCGGACTTAAGGATGTGCCCTGTTTGGTTGAGATGTTGTCATGTCAGGTTATTATGTTCCGCTTCAACTTGGGCTAACGTTCTCCAGGTTCACTGGTTTCCAAGATAGTTGTCACTCTCTGAACAACCGCTGCCGAAAAAATAAACATGTATTAGGCCCTGAATGTGATACTTCCGTTAGTTCTATGATTGGGTATGCTTATGATTATTGGTGTTAATGGTCTGTCGGTTATTGATGCTATCTGCATTGGTATATACACTTTGTTGATATAGTAAAACTCAATTCATGTATGCACAATGAGTTCAATATGGAGACTAAGAAGAATGGGAGAAATTTGGTCTGCAATATTTGGACTTTTTACTGAGTCATTATCGAGTATCATATGACAAACTTTTTATGATATTTGTATTCAAATTTTCTAAGATGGCTATGGTTCATTGGTCGAATGTTACGCATGGCTGGTAAGATAACAACTGTTGCCTATATACCATATACAAGCAGATATGTCTGTATTAAAATGACTTGTCTACGATTTGAGTCTAGAAGATCTTCTAGATATACAAGCAGAATGTTTCTTTATTAAAATGACTTGTGTACAATTTGAAGACAAAAAACCTTCTAGATTTGCTGCATCGACAATCATATTAGCCTCATACTGAGCCGATGGCACGCTGTATTATCAGTTTGCATGTGGAATATTTAATGTCACTGATGGTTTAGGTGTCTCTTGAAAGGACATTCTGTGTGTTATCTGAGGTTTTTCTCTGACTTTCTCTTAAGCTTACTTTTTGCTTCAGTCAAGGATCTGTTTAGTTATATGGAGTCAACACATAAACACAATACTCCTGGTTCATACCCTATGATTTCAGAGTAGTATGGCCACCTGCTCCTTGTAAGCAAAGGGAAAAATTGGTAAACGATTAAAAATCTTTTGCCGAGCTCTAAATCTCCCTAAGTTGTATTTTTCTCTGAAAACTAATCTCATAAGAGCTGGAGAAGGTGAAGCTCCAAAATGGTTTCAGTGATTTGGGAGATGTTTAGCCATTCTTGAGTTATAGGCCTACATTCTAGAAATTTTTTACATTTGTTCAACCATTTTGAAAGTTTCAACTTAACTTGCTTATAACTTTTTGTCCAGCCAAAAATAGGTAAAAAGCCAGCATGCTTTTCTTACCCCAGCTATGACCTAAGGAATGGTATGTCACTTGTACAGAAAACGTAATTATCTGGGACATTGAACTATCAGTTTTCCCTGTTTGTTTACTGCCTTGTAGCTATTATGGTTACATAGTATGGCTGGGCTCTTTGAAAAGCTTGCCTCCTGGTCTAAAAAAATATGCAAAAGAAACCAATTTCAAGAAACCCCCGGTTAGCAGTACCCAACTACTCAATGTGAACAGGGGAAATGTTTCTGAGGGTTAAGAGCATCCTGAGATGATTCAAATACGTTCCATCAATGTGTTCAGGGCGCCAGCTAATTTCATACATCTGATTTTCGGCTAGCAATCTTTTATTTTTGCTTCAGATATGGATCAGAACATTTACATTGCTGTCAACATGAAGCTAGATGAGCTGACTCCTGCCCAGCTTCCACCACTTGATCACGATGCGGATCAAAACGAGGTCAGCTTGGTTTTATTATTAACACATAAGTATGGCATCTTCTTTGTTTCTATCGGATATCAATCAGCTGGTTAGTGGGGGAGTGTTGTGCATTATATTATACTATCAAATATGTTTAAATAGGGTCATAGCTGGTGGTTGTTTATTTATTGCTGGCTGTGAACAGGACTATGCGACAGTTGCACATTTTAATGCATCACCTTATCTATCTCAATATGTTATGCCTGTGTTGCATGCTTTTTTTCTCTTTGTTATTTCTTCTGATGTGGGCAGTTGAGTTTTTATGTGGCGAGCCATCAATCGTTGTTAACAAATTTTACTTTATTTGCAGCGAAAGCGCTATCAGATCATCAAGTGCATAATCGAGAATGAGAAGATGTACATGATTGCTCTGAATCGACTAGTTAAGGTGCGTGTTGCAGGGATGAAAAATTTTTAATTTGTGGTACAAGAGAAGTCGTGCGCTTAAATTCGCACTCAGGCGCACGCATGTGACTAGCAGTATGAATAATTTTTAAGACCCTCAAACCTACCTTAGGTATGAACCAATCCAACAACCACCTATTTTACAACTCGTTAGGTATGCCATATGAACAACACTTATTTTGTACGGCTGTTGTGCACGTAGATGCTCCCAAAAAGGTACAGAACAGATATTTGTCATGGTAGTATGTCTGCTGAGTTGAAGCTGTTTCTCGACCCAAACTTTCCTAGAAGATGAGTAGTCTTCTTCAGCTCGCTTCTTCTGCTACCATTTTTGCTGTCCTTGAACACGCACACTAAGTCGAAACTTAAACACACAACCCATTGAAACATGCCTCTTGTGAATGTCAAATCACATGATCTGAAATTGCCTCGTTAGCTACTATGCTATCTTCAATGGGTGCTGCCCTTGTAAGGCGACTGATCAATCGATTCTTGATCCAGCCATTGAAATTCAGATAAGTTTACCTTGGCGCTTAATTTGCAGAGGTGAAGCCCCCTTTGGCAAATATACCTCAGCAATGCTTCGGAGAAAAAATAATGTTCTGTCATACAATGCACCTCTGTGGCTATCTTCACCGCAAATAGCCAAGAGATGTGAACAAGTGTGTCACTCTCGACATTATGGTGGCTATAGACCAAGGCTTTATACCAGAATCTATGACAGATGGAATTATGCTGCTGCAAGAATGTTGAAATCGGTTGAAGGAAATTTCTGCCTACTGTAGCTGAATTTAAAAAGAAGAAAGAAAACCAAATGGAAACTGGTAGTGCCTGCTATTTATTCTGCAACCAACCCAAACTAGTGCATTCTGTCATCGCTGCAACCCCCATTTTGAATCCGAATGGGCCATTATGATTCCAAAGTTTCCAAGAATCCGACTGGTCAACCAATGAAGACTTCCAAAAAAAGGACACGTTTCTATGCAGCATCTACCACCTGAAGAAGGAGTGCAGTTTGTAACACTTTCCCACGCAGTATCAGCCGCTTGTGGAAAAAGTAAAGCTTCTGAATAAATCCCTGTTTACTTCCTGTTATGACAATGCAGATATTGTATGCATCAAATATGTTGCACCAAATAAATTAGTGAGGTTTCCTAAATCAATTTCTAGTACAACAGTAGATGTTTCGAAGTATATTTGACCCCACAACACATGTGCGTGATATGATGTGAATTGTCGATGTTCCGTGACTTGACTGCTTTCGCTTGCTATATATATAGTTGTTTTGCTACTTCACTGCTTTCGCTTGCTATATAGTTGGTGTGCAGGGATAGGAGGATGGAGGAGAGAAGGAAATGAAGAGCTTTGCTGCTCTATTAAAAAAATATATATAAGCCATGTGAAGTCCACTCAAGCAAGATTTGCTGGGTCAAATGCTCTTGGGTGACATATGCACTGTTTGGAAACATTTTGATAAAGAATCTGATTTATGTGTTTGCCTGTGGATACCTTGGCATTTTTTTTTTACCGAAGCTACTCCCTGGGACCACAATATGGCTTGGCATTGCTTCAGTAATTGGGAAATACCGAGATGAATTTCAATTTCAATGTCTGTGATAAGATCAGTGTCATCACTGCTTATTCTCTGGCTGAAATATTAAGGCGCACAAGTTCTCTTGCTCCTCGAAGCAACTGTGGCACATGTTAGGCGAACGATTATTTTTTATTAAGCCCTATGCAGTACTTATTTGATTCGGCTACTGGAAAGATAGAAAACAGTTGCACTGCTGTAGGTGTTTATCATCTCAGACTGATTTCTTCAAGATACCTTCACTGTTTTGGAATATGCCCTGCTGTAATGTTGTATTGGTTAACATACAGTTCTTTCAGATTCTTTACCAAAATGTTTCCAAACAGTATATATGTCACCCAAGAGCATTTGACCCAGAAAATCTTGCTTGAGTGGGCTTCACATGGCTTATATATATTTTTTTAATAGAGCAGCAAAGCTCTTCATTTCCTATTTCTGGCTTTTATACTCCTTCCTCTGTTATTGTGTCAATCTGTCTTTGGTCAGGAATACGAAGAGCCTCTTTATGAGCGTAAAATTATCAGTCCTGATCGTGTGCGAATCATCTTTCAACATCTTCATGAAATCATCCAGTGCCACCAACTGTTCAACATGGCACTCAGCGATCGCACAAAAATGTGGAAGGAAAAACCAGTCATTGGCGACGTCATCTATGCATCGGTGAGTGTTTTATGATTTATGCTCACAGCTTGGGTGTGTATGGTGGAATGCATATGTAATGCATACAGTTTAGCGAAGTTTAGGTATAGCTTGAACTCATGCTCTCCTTGAAAGTTTGCTGATTTAGGATGCTTTTTAGCCACTTTTGCATCCTCTCTATCATCTATGTTAAGTGCATACGGCGGTCATTGATTCATCGATATGTGGAAAACATATTTTGCTTATCTGAAATGTGTTCTGGTTTAGATGAGGAGATCGTAGATCATAAGTGTGCTACAAATTCTGTGCATGGTAAAGAGTTAAAGGGTAGCTAGTAAATAGCTGATGCAGGCTGCATTTTGCGCAGCTATCAGGAACAACGTCCTCTGTCTTTCTGATAAACAGAGAATAATTGCCATGTTTTCCATTCTTCCGAAATCATGAGAGCCCTTGTTTGCATTCACCTCACAATATTATGGCATGTAGATGTCTTCAGCAAAGCCATGATTGTGGTCTGTGGCTTGTCTCTAAAAGACAACCAACCTGGTTCCCTATTGTGTTATGATACCTATTGTAGTGCCGAGTTGTGTGACCATGGTGTATGAGCAATACGCTCTTTTTTTATAAGCATAGGGTAAATTTTGTTGAGAGGCTCAATATGCTTACGTTTTTTTGAGCCACAAGATATTCTTAGCGGTATGCTTAGTTCATTTATGTTTAAATTTAGATTTGAAGGCGAGCTTTCGGAATGTTAAACTTTCAAACATCATATTTTCGAACGTCCTAGGACCTTGTACCTTCCACTCTAAAAGGTCCTTGGAACCTGAAACAACTATTGTGTTTAGAAGAAAGACAAAAAAAATTGTCCATCGTCCATTCACATTCCCAGTTCTCTAAAGCTTGAAAGTTAGTTAGAGGAATGCTGGCTCAAGGAATGCTGGTCAAATTTTCTGAGGCTTGAGGTACACTAAGCATTATGCTTAATTTTTCTATGTTCACAACGTCAGTATGCTTGTAAGCGTTATGCTTATAAAAAAAAGAGTGTACTAAGAACAGTGAAGTAGAAAAGGTGTAGAAATTCTTGCAAGCTGGAAAAGCAGGATTTTGTTAGGTGTGGCAATTTCTCAGAACTCAGTTATTGTATTACCCAAATACACCTTCGCTGACTTCAATGGAGTAGGCCTTACTTGCAGGAAAATGTACCCCAGAAAGATTAATATTATTTATATATGCTCACTAGGTGCTTTGGCATGATGCATTGAGATATTCAAAATCGGTAGACCTGATTGTTTTGTATGTAGAACATTAGGTTCGACAGTTCACCCATGTAATTCTGAGTGTTAATACTGAGTGCTTGTGCCGTAAAATATGGCGAACATTACATCCAGGTTGCAAGTCCTGGTGCGTGGGTGGCTGCCATCTGCTAAATAAGTTTTCAAATCATCTCATAGTTTGCGCTTCACTGCTACCATAAGTTGATGACATTGGTTTTGGTGATCGTTTTACACTTCACTCTTACTAAACCCTCAAACCCATCCTTAGTTTGTACCGTGTCTTGAAGTGTGACCAGGTCCCATGTTATTAAGTTCCCAGTCCTTTCATCGACAGAGCTATTCCCTGTGAAGAGGGGAAGAGCTGCAAGGTTTACTTGTTACTATCTGGCGTTGTGGACTCCTCTGCATATGTTACTGACACATATTTTTACGTCCATGATTAAACCTAGTGTTTTGTACTTGATTTGTCATCTTATGAAAGAAGAATTGCAAAAAATTGTGGAAACAATTTGACAACTCTTATCCATTAGTTTTATATTCTAGGAAATTTTTCACATTTGGTGTGCATAGCTCGTTTCTCTCGTATTTTATTTTCTTTACTTATCTAGTTCTCGAAATCTGTCGTTCTTCGTGCATACAGCCAGTTTGTTCTTCATTTCTCCACTATGATGGATGCTATAAAAGAGACTTGCAGGCTTGTACCAGCTTTTCTTAATTTCCTGAAGGTATGTATGCAATCTTTTATACTGTTGATTGCGGCTGGGTGCTCTTGGACAAATAAGCAAATATTGAGTTTGGTACTCTTTTGTTTTATTTAAAAGCAACAAGAAATGTTCTCTCAACCTGATTGTTGCTTATCAGACTGTTCATATTTTCCCAAATTTTCAGAAAATCTCAGCTTGTATTGCTTTTAAAGGTGCTCCCTTTGAAAAGTACAGGTATGTGTTTCATTTCCTCAAGTGCAGAGTGTCAAAAGCCTTGCTTGTTATATTTTTATGTCAAACGTTTGCCTATAAGATGTGTGTTATTATGCCCATGAAAATTGTTGATAATTCACATGCCTATATTTTGGGACCGGAAGTTAATTCACATGAGTGCGTGGTGAATCTCGTATCTTGGTATTTTCTGAAACTGGCCTCTTTTCATCCCAGAGTGCAAAATGATGGTGAGGATGTGCTGTGTTAAGGTTATGTTAAACTGGATTTTATTGAGGAAGAATTATCTTGTATGAAGGCAGACTTTCTGTTCGTTGCTAATTTCACTTTTGTGTTTGCTAGTATCTATCAAAAATATTTTTTGATGTTGTGTTTAGTTTACTCTGCATCAAATAAAATCCCATCCATACACGACAGTGTCCATGTTCACCATGTAGTACTGCAATTGCTTTCATTATTTAGCATTCCATACACATCTTTGGTTATTCTATGTAGCGAAATTGTTTCGCAGTTGATTAATTTAATCAAGGCTTTTTGATTACAACTTCAAACATTAAACCATTTTTATATAAAAATGTATGTGCTGTTTAGGGCATCTAAATTATGCTCCCTCACTTTGAAATTAACTCAACCGCTAAACAGAATTGTGAAGTCATTTGCCTCATAAAACTGTACAGCCTCTTATGAGTATTATACGGAACTAAATCAAATCAGTCTAGTGTGTCAACTCAATTTAATGGCCTGCTCCTGATTTCGCTACAGTAGAGAACCGTCTGAACTAATAGTCATGTTGTTAACTCGTCATATTCCTCATTCATATTTCAGCTGATGCAAGCAAATGCTAACCTTAAACACTCTAAAAGCTCCAAGATGTCTTACTCCATTATAAAGAGTCTTAAATTGCCAAAAACTGTAAGTAATTTGAGGGTGATTTTCATCAATGTGACATTGATCAAGGGACATAATTTTGGCGATATGGATACACTGAGTGCTGCTGTGTTTCATTCATACCTTTTAGCCATTCTTTGCTTTTTCTAAATCTTTTGGAAATATCTGATAAAAAGTTGAATACCCTGATCTGAGGGGTGATGATCCAAAAGTTCTGGAGTTAACAAGGACTCGAGCGTATGTTTTTTATCTTTGCGGGTTGTGCTGCTAGAACGTCTTTTGCATTGTTTGTTAGCTTCGTCTGTTTTGAGTAATCTTTATTCATTTGCATTGCGTTGCCACTTTGGAGGATTTGGTGTCCTATTGCTGAGACTTATGTTTTCTTGGTAAATGTCACAGGTCAATAGTATATAAGTGTGTGACTTCCTTACGCTTCCTTACACTTCTTTCCACTGCTTCCTCATGCTTATTGTACATTTTCTGGCCGCTTGTATTGGTCTATGGCTATCAATGGTGCCTCAGGGTTATTGTGTGGCAAAGAGTTTAAGCATCAATTCATAAATGTAACGTCCTGTTTTAAATCGTATCAAAGTTTAAGACATTTAATATTTCTTCATACTATGCATTTTAAACCTTCAATGATACTTTGATGCTCTTGTTATACTGAACTTTAATCGTACTGTAAAGTAGTATCCAATGCTGCTTTCTTATTAATGAATCCCAGGTCCATAATTAAAGCTGAATTGGACAGGAGATGGTTTTAAAAATTTAAATATTTCTTTCTGTGCAGCTGTGCTT